>CM036943.2:5934910-6019804 GCA_020352615.2 Yoshiicerus persimilis
CCACTGTGTATTGTTTTCTGAAGAAACATTTGCATTAGTGCCACTAAAAGTCTGAGTCGTTGGATTAGACAATACCGCAGGTTTCTTAGCTTTCTTAGTGTTTTGAGGCTCTAAGAATTCTTTGCTTTGGGAGCTACTTGGTTTAGCAGTCTCCGTGGTCTCTTTCTTAACAGCATTATCTTTCGAAGCAGTCACAGTTGCATTTGGCTTCCTTGAGGTGGATGCCGCTTTATCTTTCGGGATTTTAACTTCTACAGCTGGAAGAGTAGCCAGGGCAAGGTTTTTTGAAGCAGAGCAAAGAATTCGCTTCGGTAATGGTTCTCCAGCATCTTCAGTACTTTTACCCTTCTTGTCTTTGTCCCCATCTTTTACCTTTGGTCCACTTCCTTTCTTACCAGGGACACTTTCTCGTCCCGCTAAAAATTACAGCAAAAATGAGCTCTTATCTGCTAAGATAAGATAAGATATTTTATATATAATTAACAAGTTTTTTCAAACTCCTTGATTACAATTTGGTTTTCGAGATTTAAGATCCATACTCCGCTGCAGTTAGCTGCGCCCTTTTGTTCTGCAAATCAAATAATTACTAAAACTACTATTTTGGCGTGTAATTAAAAAAAATTGTTTACACTAACAAACAAGTTGCACGTTCATTAAAAGGAGGTATGGGGTTGCGGTGTTAAGACGAGTGACTCTAAAGATGAATCGAAAATTTCAAATTTTGGGTATCAAATGTTTAGTTCAATCAATTAACCTGATAAATGCCTTAAGCATTATTAACAGTGTCATTTTCCCCAACGCTTATTAACGTGTTATTTTGTGATTTCGTCATTCAGACCAAGTTTCCCTGGTAAGTTGGCAGTTTAAAATTAAACTGTATTGCTTAAATTAAATATTATTAAAACCTTAGCAGAACTGTTTGCGCATAATGTCTTCTTTATATATTTCTTCTAATGCATAATTAGAATTAATCATAAATCGATTTTGGAAATGTAAAATTTACGTAAATGCCTTAATGTAAATGTTGAGAAAAGGGAGCAACTGACCTCAGTGGCCTTTATCAGTGCGTACACCGACTCTTAACTACTTTTTTAGTAATTTATTCTACAGCCGAATTACTTTTATTTAAATGCATTTTAAATGCAAGTCTTTTTCATACAACTCTACTTTCTTCTCAAACGATTTAAATATTGCTGAATTCTTGAATGACATTAATGGACTATGATATTAAATTAAAGACGCATATTTTAGCGACTGTCAGTCTTTTCAAAAAACTGATATTTTATTGCAATATCTAGGATTTTATTCTAGTTAACATGTATATACATTGTTCAGATAATCTGGTATAGTCTGTGTATAAAATTATAGTTCATAGTGATGTATAATATGTTTCGGAATGTCAGCAAGTTGATAGAAAGATATTTCGTCAAGGGCCCGCCCCTTTTCCCCTTTTTCAAACACATAAAATGCTGATTTGGTGTCAACGTGTTCATTCAAAACACTGTCTTCAAGTTTCATCTTCTCCAAATCCAACTTGCCAATATAAAATCGTTTGCAAATACTCCATGGATTTTGATGATTAAAAAAGTTGACAACACTTTTAGGCACTTTCGGTTTCGGTTTAAAATCTTTACAGATGAAAATTATGTCATCGACACTAATTTTAGCCTTAGAAATCCGTTCGAAATTTATTTCAGCCTCAAAAACTACTAATTTCTCGATATTCGCGTAGCAATAAGAACCGAAGAGCCAATCTATTGAACAACGGTGCAATGTGAGTGTTTTCACGGCTTTAGGAATGACAGTTAATTTAATTTCAGGAATGCCTCTTAAAAATGCCGAACAAAATTTTAAGTGGGTCAGTTGAGGACAGTTCATGAAATGCGCGATGAATGAATAATCAGCTTCAGCATTGACTATGACACTACAATACTTAAGGTTTTCCAAGGTAGTCGGTTCACTACACGTTATATTTAAATCCCCTTCTTTACCACGATGACCAATTGCCAGTTTTTCAATTGACTGAGGGAACGCAAACAAATCAACTTCGCCACCTGTGTCAGGAAATAAATGAAGTTTATTGATGGTCATCTGCGTTGCGCGAAATTCCATATTCTCCAATCGCATGTACCGAACATTCCAATTTGATGTCTCCCAATTAACAAAGTCAACGCGTAGTAAACTCAGGCTGTCTACTCTGCAATTTCCGCTAAAATCAAGTGTAAATTCTGTTCTGCCTCTTCCATGAGGATAGCCGTCTAAATAAATTTCATTTGCTGAGCTAAAGTTGATAATATCATTCATTTGCATACTGGGCAAAAGAAGTTCATTTTGATAAAAAGCAATGGCTTGCAAGAAGAGTTTGACAGGGTTTATCCGAATTCCTGCTTCGACATTAATTCTACAGTATGAGAGTGAAATATCCTTTATATGTTTAAGCAGGTGTAACGGAATGGCACAGTCCACTGAATAAATGGATAACTTTGTCAAGTACTTGACATCACTTTTCACCATTGGTGATTTTGATATCCAGGGACCGATATCAAAATTTTTCACTATGGTTTTGTCCTTAATTTTCATAAACCTGAAGTCTAGTTCCTTAATGCTCTTTTGCTGTTCGTCAAAAAACTTTGACAATTCTTCAATTGTCCAGGAACCTCCAAAAAACTGGAATGAACTAAACAAAGCTACTGAGTTCAGAAAGCAAGAGTAAAAACCATTTGGAAGACGATAGGGAGTTCTTTTTTCGAAGCGGAAGCGGATTACCACCCGACTGGCGAGCTGTTGTTTCCCAGCTGAAGCCCATTCACGAGAAACAAAACGGCAATTTTTCACATTTTCAATATCCAGAAATCCGAAAATACATCTGATGACCTACATTTTGTGTTCAAACAGTAAAACGAATCGCAGGACTGCATTTCATTAAACTTGTATAGTCCGACAATTCTACAACTTGTGAGGAAAACTAAAGTAATCTCAAAAATCTTGATAGTTTTATAGATTTTCATAATCACTATATGGTTATTTGACAAATTGTAGGATTGTCGGACTTGACCAATTTAGTGAAATGCAGCCCAGGTTTTATTTGTTAAAATCATGAAAATAATGTTGAAAACATGAATACTTACAGGACTAAGAAGCATTGGGTTTTTCCTCCCCTGCATTGACTCGTATGTCGTAGTGTCCAGTGATGAACAATGATCTTCAATTTTAGGCAACTCTTCCTGAAAAGTAAATTTAGTCCCAACAGGTGTATTGCTTTCTGAAGAAACATTTGAATTAGTTCCAGTAAAAATCTGATTCGCTGGATTAGACAATACCGCAGGCGTCTTAGCTTTCTTAGTGTTTTTAGGCTCTGAGAATTCTTTGCTTTTGGAGCTACTTGGCTTAGCAGTCTCCGTGGTCGCTTTCTTAACAGCATTATCTTTTGAAGCAGTCACAGTTGCATTTGGCTTCCTTGAGGTGGATGCCGATTTACCTTTCGGGTTTTAACTTCTACAGCTGGAAGAGTAGCCAGGGCAAGTTTTTTGAAGCAGAGCGAAGAACTGGCTTTGGCATTGGTTCTCCAGCATCTTCAGTCTTTTTACCCTTCTTGTCTTTGTCCCCATCTTCCACCTTTGGTCTACGTCCAATCTTACCAGGGACACTTTTCCGTCCCGCTAAAAATTACAGCAAAAAATGAGTTCTTTTCTGCCAGTAATTTTAAGATACTTTATATTTTATAATTATCAAATGTTTTCAACATCCTTGATTACCCTTTGATTTTTCAGGATCAAAATCCATATCTCCGCTATTTTTAGCTACGTCCTTTTGTTCTACAAAGAGAAAAATATCAAATAATTACTAAAACCACTATTTTGCTGTGTAATTTAATTGTTTGTTTGCACTTGCAAACAAGCTGCACGTTTATTAAAAGGAGGTAAGGGGTTGCGGTGTTAAGACGAGTGACTCAAAAGATGAATCGAAATTTTCAAATTTTGGGTATCAAAATGTTTAGTTCAATCACAAACTTGAAAAGGAAAACGGAATAATTTATTACCTGGTTGTTGTTGTTGACGAAACTATGAACTGGGTAACTGATTACACTAATTAGATTTAAAGACAACTTTGACTTACGACTTTGGGATCTGGAATCTTTTATTTGTGGTCAGCCGTCAGCCAAAGTCAAAAGCCAACCAACCAAATCCACGAATCGATCAATCACCCAGCAACGTACAAGAAACGTTGGAGTGATGTGTGAAGGGAAGCCTGTGGAATGATGAAATATGCTATTCTATGCAAGAGCTGCCTGGACAAGTTGGGCACGGGACTGGGAATAAACAAATAATGAATGGGTCAATCCCCGAAGAATTAAAAACATGGAATGGGACTTTCAAAAAGCGTTCATCTTCGCCTTTTCAAAACAATTGCGGCCAAAATTTTTTGGTTTCTTCAGGTTTTAAGCATTTAGGAAAAGGGGGCGTGAACTTGCATTGACTTGCATTTTGGGACACCCTTTATATATTCAGATAGCACTAGCATTAAGGTCAACATGGCGCCCAAGGTTAGACATTTATAATTTCAATTACCTGGACGTATTACATAATTTATAAGAATGGACACGAGGACCTACTCCCAGGCAACTCTCTAAGCTACACATGCGCGGACCCTACAAACTCCGCTATTTGCAATAGTAGAAAAGTACAGTTTTATATAGAGTTTGGTTTCAAGGTTTGCGGGCGTAGTGCGATGTAAAAATGGGTAAAATCTATGTAAAATTAATCCCACTTTACCCCATTTAGGCCGCAGCTTTAGGAACCGAGCCCTTGCCCTTTACAAACAATCTCTCTGATATGAGAATTAAATACAAAAGAGCTGTTCACCGTAATCACCGTTCCGCTCAATTGTGACTCACAAATACGAAATGCTTATCTTCATAAAACTTTAATTTTCTGAATTTTCAGACCGTAGAAATATTAGTGGATTATTTTTTGAATGATTTAAAGATTTCGGTTTGTACACTTTTTACAATTCTGTTGCGTGACATTTACCAGAGTTTTGGCTTAGACAAATACAAGATTCTATGCCTTCAGTTCTACTATGGAAAAGCCATGAATATTTTAATGGTCCACATCTAAGCTACAAGAAAAGAAAATAGAGTAGAAGGCAATAGGAGAATACATACATGAAAAACCTAACATAATATTTTAGTAAGGAAGTAAGTTGCCAGTAAGTTCCACTGACCTGTGCATAAATTAAGTTTTAAAGTAAATAAGAGAACACGGCAGATCTGGGGAGACCACGGAGTTGTCCAATGGCTAGGCTTAATATATAAGTTGGTTTTATTTCGCAACTGCGACATTTTTTGACTTTGTGTCCTTGAACAGTCGTCTTACAGAATATTCTATCACAAACCTTCTCTCAAACACGGTCATTTCAATCGTTCTACCATTTCCTGAATGTGAAAAAATTGCTTAAAAAAAATTCCTTACTTTATTTTAACATTCCAAGAAAAAAGTTACAGTTATGGTTTCACATGGTAAATATTATATCCCTGTTATTCTACTCTCTGTTTATATCTTGACTGCAGAATGTCAAAATCTACCCTCACCACCAGAAAATTATGATTTTGACATTGTTCTGTATCCAAGTAAATTGACGGATTATGTCTTTGAAATTTCATTCTCACCACGAATGATATTTGTTCATGCAACTGTTGATTACACGAAATGGAGAGCTAATTACAAAGGACGAAATAAATACCCAAGTTCATTGTCCAACAGGAATGGGAATATCATAAACAGTAATAGTGGAACCACCTGAGAGGGATATAGAATACATTCAAACATATCCATCTATATTTGGCCGAGATCTCAATCGACCCAACGAAAATTATTTAATAATAGGTACAAAGAAACACTTTGATGAAATCAAAGACAATTTCGTGGATGAATTGAGATGGAGAGTGACGACTGCAGTTTATTTTATTGTCTTCAATTCCAAGGAGGACATTCAAGTACTGACAGTGTCAATATTCACAAAGGAGTTTGCAAAGATTGATTTCACAACATCAGAATTCGAACAGAGTGGAATGGCAAGAAAAGGTTTACAGAGAAATCTTAATCAAATAAGTATTATTGTTCATACACGATTCAGGACTGCACCAGGACGAGAGTGTGGTTCGTCCGCTTCGTCGCCATACATTATCATTAAAAAAGAATGTTTGAAAAGTGCATTAACAGTCATATACAGTTTCCACTCTTGGAAATAGTGGCTGGCTACTTAAATTTCACGCCTGTATACGGACGATCCTCTAGTAATGTGTGCGTAAGGTGTTTCCGGAACAGTATTACGCAAATACGTTTGAGTATCTGTGGAACAGAGTTGTCTATATAACATATCCTGGAAAAACAACATTCCTGTACTGCGTAGACAAAGAAACGTATCACGATAAGCCATTGGCTATCTGGATGGACATAATGGACGTGACTACCTGGCTATTGTTGCTAATCTGTTGTCTTTTAGGCAATTGTCTAATATTTCGATTCTCAAAACAAAAACTGACATTTGAATCTGTTAGTAACTTTTTCCTTTCCTTTCTGCCATTGCCATTCTTCTCAGACAAAACCACAACCAAAGAAAACTCCTCCTCTACGGAATTCTCTGCTTGTTCTTAAATATTCTTGTAACTGAGTATGAAAGTTACATCACAAATGAAGTTGTGGCTCCTGTGGACAAAAAGAGAATGAACAATTTCAAAGAACTCATCGATAATGGATATAAAATAGTTTCTGTCATTGGTCGATATGGACTACCAACTCAAAGTCTCGGTTATTCTCTCATGCGTCCTTATTTCGCACAATATGGAATAAAGGACAAGGAAAACTCCAGTGTTTATATTTACCATAAGGTTAATGGGATTTCAGTTTCAGTTTTGTGTTTGTCAGACACGAAACGTAAACTCTTTTTTAATGCACGAAATAATGGGGAAACTTATCTTTACCTTATACAAATAGCTCTTCCCTTGTTGAAATGTTTGAGAACAAAAGAGCATGCATATCTTGAACCACAATCATGGGCCATGGGCGTTTGGTGGATGTTTTCGGCATGAACTTGTAAATGTTGTCCAACAACTGAATGAAATGGGGCTACGCGACCTTATGCGACGACTTAAATATTTTAGACCTCATATAACGAGATTCTTCGAAAAGATAAAGGAATCTGAAGGGCAAGCTGAGAGACTCAGCTTTGAAATGAAAATTGGTGCAATTTTTCCTGTATTTGGATATCTGGTCATTCTTCCTGTTGTAGTATTTCTGCTTGAAAAACGTTTCACATAGATATATCAAAATATACGTGCTGTTTATACTTTCTGGTTGTATTTCATCGATTTTTGAGAATTGCCAAAACCTTAATGACGGGGCAGCACCATTTATTACAATTGTACAAGTTGTATTAACATTACAGGTTCAGGTATATTTCAAAATAATATAATTTCTCATCAAAATCCCGTGCCAAAAACTTTTGTTCAAAATGTTTTGTGCATAAAATCCATAGGATTTTGTATCCTTCCATAGGAATACATAAAAGTAAAAAATAAAAAAAAGTCCAATCGGAAACCAAAGAATAAGCGATTCTTACTTTTACTCTTATACTAGTACTAATAAACCATTGTAAATGCATATAAGAAAGTAGCGGTTATGATCAAAAACACATGGACCTAGACATGGAGACATGAACGTGGACATGGAGACATGAACATGGACATGGAGACATGAACATGGATGGACATGGACATGAACATGATATAGACATGACATGAACATGGCCTGGATATGAGTAACTACCCTAGAACGCTAAAACAGACAGATAGATCAAGCATTACTATAAAGTATCGTTTCGCGAACGCACAGACAGACAGACAGATCAGACATTATTATAAAGTAGCTAACCGCTACTTAATAAATGATAGTAACAAAATTAAAAAGGGTCTTTGTCTCCAGGATTGGCATTTGGCTTCAAATGATATTTTTTCAGCAACGCAGAAATACACTAATTGTTGGTGGTGACATAAATACACTGACAAATTATTATTTTGGCATGCTAATATTAACAGCATTATTCATTCTTCATATCATAAAATGTTTCTAATTCATTGAACAAATTTTCAGAATTTCATTTTCAAAAGATCGCAGGGAAATATATAAACTGACAAACGAAAAACAGGTTTAGGGGTAAATGATGATTATTTTGTCTTTATAGATGTACACCAAAATCCCTACTTTCCATCGCTATGATTTAATATGCGTGAATAATAAAGGAAAATGGAAATTGACTTTTTCTGGCAGTTCTTTAGGACTTTGAAGGTTTCAGCAAAGGGAAACGTTCGTAAATTAAAGAATTTAGCAGTTTCATAGCAGTGATTTGAAAGAATGACTTCCCAGATGATTTAAATATTGCTGGATTCTTGAATGATATTAATGGACTATGATATTAAAATAAAGACGCATATTTTACTGTCACTACTTTCAGAAAATTGACGTTTTTATTGCAACATTTAAGATTTTATTCTAGTTAACTAACATTTATATCCATTGTACCTTGTACTGGTAATCTGTTAGCTTTAAAGGTAAGCATTCGTATGTTTCGGAATGTCAGTAAGTTGATAGAAAGATATTTCATCAAGGGCCCGTCCCTTTTCCCCATTTTCAAACACATAAAATGCTGATTTGGTGTCAACGTGTTCATTCAAAACACTGTCTTCAAGTTTCATTTTGTCCCATTTTAATTTCCCAATATAAAACCGTTTGCAAAGACTCCATGGATTTTGATGACTAAAAAAGTTGACAACACTTTTAGGCACTTCCGGTTTAAAGTCGTTACAGATGAAAATTATATCGTGGACACTAATTTTAGCCTTAGAAATCCGTTCGAAATTAATTTCAGCGTCAAAGACAACTATTTTCTCTATATTCGCGTAACAATAAGAACCGAAGAGCCAATCAATTGCACAACGTCTCAATGTTAGTGTTTTCACGGCTTTAGGAATACAAGTTAATTTAATTTCAGGGAAATCTCTTCCACATTCCAAAACGAATTCTAAGTGAGTCAGTTTAGGGTAGTTCACGAAATGAGCCAGGAATGAATAATCAGCTTTAGTATTGACTGCGACACTAAAATATTTCAAGTTCTCCAAAGTTGTCGGTTCACTACACGTTATATTCACAGCCTCTCTTTCGCCAGGCTGACCAATTCCCAGTTTTTCAATTGACTGAGGAAACGCAAACAAATCAAAATCACCATCTTCGGCAGGAGATAAATAAAGTTCATTGATGGTCATCTGTGTTGCTCGAAACTCCATATTACCCAATCGCCGCAATCGCATGTGGCGAATATCCCATTTTGATGTTTCCCAGTTAACTGTCTTAACGTACTGTAGTAGAGTCAGGATTTCCAGTCTGCAATATCTGCTTAAATCAATGGCAATTTCTGTTCTGCCGTTCTTAAGATCATATCCGTTTAAATTTATTGCTTTGGCAAAACTAAAATTGACGATATCATTTATTTGTATAGTTGGCAAAGGTACATCTTCTTGGTAAAACTTAATGGCAAACAAGGAGAGTTTGACAGGGTGTATCTGAACTCCTGCTTCAAGATTGATTCTACATTCTGCGAGTGATAGATCCTTTATATGTTGAAGCAGGTTTAACGGAATGGCACAGTCCACTGAATAAATGGATAACTTTGTCAAGTATTTGACTTCACTTTTCACCATCAGTGATTTTGATATCCAGGGACTGATATCAAAATTTTTTACAATGGTTCCGTCCTTAATTTTCATATATTCTAACTTTAGTTCCTTAATGCTCTTTTCCTGCTTGGTAAAAAACTTTGACAGTTGTGTAATCGTCCAGGAATCTTCACTAAACCCAAATGAACTGAACAGAGCTGCTGAGTTCCGAAAGCAAGAGTAAAATTGATTTGGAAGACGACCTGGAGTGCTATTCTTGCGTTTCTTGAAACGGATTAATGCCCGACTTGTGAGTGCTTGTTTCCCAGCAAAACTCCAATCACGTGAAACAAAACGGGATTTTTTTACGTCTTCAATATCCATAAATCCGAAAATACATCTGATGATCTACATTTTATGTTACAACAGAAAAATCAATTACAGGGTTGTATTTCATTAAACTTGTCAACTCCGGAAATTCTACAACTTTTTAGAAAACCCATGGTAATGTCAATTGACAGTTTATAGATTTTAAAAATCATTATATATGGTTATTTTGATATGTCATAGAATTGTTGGACTTGACAAGTTTAGAGAAATACAGCCCAGGTTGCTTTTCACAAAATCATATGAAATTTCAAGAAACTAATTCTTACAGGACCAAGAAGCATTGGATTTTTCATCCCCTGTATGGAATCGTCGGTCGTAGTATCCAGTGATGAACAATGATCTTCAATTTTAGGCAACTCTTCCTGAAAAGTAAATTCTGTCTCAACAGTTGTATTGCCTTTTGAACAAACATTTTCATTGCTTCCAGTAACAGTCTTGGTAGTTGGATTAGACAATACAATAGAGGGCTTCTTGGCCCTCTCAGTATTTTCAGGCTCTGAGAATTCTTTGCTTTTGGAACTACTTGGCTTAGAAGTCTCCGCGCTCTTGGACTTTTTCTTAACATTATCTTTAGAAGCACTTACGAGCGCATTTGGCTTTCTTGAGGTAGATGCCGATTTACCATTCGGGGTTTCAATTTCTATTACAGCTGGAAGAGGAACCAGGGGAAGCTTTTTTGAAGCAGAGCGAAGAATTCGCTTTGGCAATGGTTCTCCAGTATCTTCAGTGGTTTTATTCCTTTTGTCTGTGTCCCCGTCTTCCACTTTTGTTCCACGTTCATTCTTAACAGGGACCCTTTTCCGTTTCGCTTAAAATTACAGCAAAAAATGAGTTCTTTTCTGCTGGTATTTATAAGATATTTTATAATTATCAAGTATTTTCAAACTCCTTGATTACCATTTTGTTTTCCAGGTTCAAGATCCATATCTCCGCTGCATTTAGCTCCGTCCTTTTGTTCTACAAAGAGAAAAAAGTAAGGGGTTGCGGCGTTTAGACGAGTGACTCTAAGATGAATCGAAATTTTCATGGGCAACAAAATGTTTAGTTCACTAACAAATGTCAAATGTGAGAAGGAAAAATGAATAATTTATTACCTGGTTGTTGTTGTTGACGAAAGTACGAACTGGGTAACTGATTACACTGATTAGATTTTAAGACACTTTTGACTTGTGACTTCGGGATCTGGAGGAATCTTTTATTTGTGGTCAGCCAAAGTCAAAAGCCAACCAAATCCACTAACAGATCAACAACCAACCAGCAACGTATAAGAAACGTTGGAGTGATGTGCGAAGGGAAGCCGAGCCGGCGGAATGATGGAATGTGCTATTTTATGCAAGAGCTGCCTGGGCAAGTTGGGCACGAGCAAGACTGGGAATAAGCCAATAATGAATGGGTCAATCCCCAAAATTTAAAAATAAGGAATGGAACTTTCAAGAAGCTTTCATCTTCGCCTTTTAAAAATAATTGATTGTAATAAAAGCACTTCAGCGCACGCGCATAAGCGGCGAAAATTTTTGATTTCTTCAGGTTTTATGCTTTTAGAAAAAAGGCGCGAAAATGCAGTTATTTGCATTTTGGGGCATCCTTTATATAGTCAGATAGCACTAGCATTAAGGTCAACAAGGCGCCCAAGGGTAGACATCTTTAATTTCAATTACCTGGACGTATTACAAAACTTGTAAGAATGGACACGAGAAGGCACTCCCAGACAACTCTCTAATCTACACATGCGCGCACCCTACAAACTCCGCTATGCAATGTAATAGCAAAAAGTACAGTTTTATAGAGTTTGGTTTCACGGGATGCCAAAATAATAATTTGTCAGTGCATTTGTGTCACCACCAACAATCAGTATATTTATACCTTGCTGAAAAAATAACATTTCACGCCAAATGCCAATCCTGGAGACAAAGGCCCTTTTTAATTTTGTTAATATCATTTATTAGTATTAATAAGAGTAAGAAAGTAAAAATAGCTTATTATTTAGTTTCCGATTTGGACTTTTATTTTTTTATTTTTTTTACTTTTATGCTTTCCTATTGCACAAAATATTTTGAACAATAATTTTTGGTACGGAATTTTGATCAGAAATTATTATTTTGAAATTTACCTGAACCTGTAATGTTAATACAACTTGTACAATTGTAATAAATGGTGCTGCCCCGTCAATAAAGTTTTGGCAATTCTCAAAAATCGATGAAATACAACCAGAAAGTATAAACAGCCCGTATATTTTGATATATCTCTGTCAAATATCTTTCAAGGAGAAATACTACAACAGGAAAAATGACCAGATATCCAAATACAGGAAAAATTGCACCAATTTTCATGTCAAAGCTGAGACGCCCAACTTGCCCTTCAGATTCCTTTTTCTTTTCGAGGAATCTCGTTATATGAGGTCTAAAATATTTAAGTCGTCGCATAAGGTCGAGTAGCCCCATTTCATTCATTTCTTGGACAACATTCGCAAGTTCATGCCGAAAACATCCACCAAACGCCCAGGATTGTGGTTCAAGATATGCATGCTCTTTTGTTGTCAAACATTTCAAAGAGGGAAGAGCTATTTGTATAAGGTACAGATCCGATTCCCCATTATTTCGTGCATTAAAAAAGAGTTTACGTTTCGTGTCTGACAAACACAAAACTGAAACTAAAGTGTCATTAACCTTATGATAAATATAAACACTGGAGTTTTCCTTGTCCTTTCTTCCATATTGTGCGAAATAAGGACGCATGACAGAATAACCGAGACTTTTAGTTGGTAGTCCAATTCGACCAATGACAGAAACTATTTTATAATCATTATCGATGAGTTCTTTAAAATTGTTCATTCTCTTTTTGTCCACAGGAGCCACAACTTCATTTGTGATGTAACTCTCATACTCAGTTACAAGAATATTTAAGACCAAGCAAAGAATTCCGTAGAGAAGGAGTTTCTTTTCGTTGTGGTTTTGTCTGAGAAGAATGGCAATGGCGGAAAGAAACAAATTACTAATCGATTCAAATGTCAGTTTTTGTGTTGAGAGTCGAAATATTAGACAATTGCCTAAAAAACAACAGATTAGCAATAATAGCCACGTACTCAGGTCCATTATGTCCATCCAGATAGCCAATGGCTTATCGTGATACGTTTCTTTGTCCACACAGTACAGGAATGTTGTTTTTCCAGGATATGTTACAAAGAAAACTCTGTTCCACAGATACTCAAACGTATTTGCGTAATACTGTTCCGGAAACATCTTACCGCACAAATTAGTAGAGAGTCGTCCGTATTCAGGCGTGAAATTTAAGTAGCCAGCCACTATTTCCAAGAGTGGAAACTGTATATGACTGTTAATGCACTTTTCAAACTCTCTTTTCTTAATGGTAAGGTATAGGGACGAAGCGGACGAAGCACACTCTCGTCCTGGTGCAGTCCTGTACCGTGAGGGACCGTCCATATATTACGTAACGCAAAATTTCCATTTTTTGGACCCCCTCCCTCCCCTCCGTAACACCACCGTAACACGGAGCTGAACCCCCTCCCCTAATATTACGTAACACAAAAGAAAAATTTTCTACATACAGTATAGCAGTATCACTATTTAACAGTATATTAAATCACGCTTTAAAAGCTGTTCATTGCATAAATTACTAAATAATTTATAACCTTGATAAAAACCTAGTTAATACAGTTAATAATTGCTGATTAACTATTGTAGCAAGTTTGCGTAGTACAATATGGTAGCTTAATTCAGATCTCATTTAAAACATTATTATTATCATGAATTCTTTTCTTTTATTATGTTAAGAAAACTATTGGGTACTTTTGTACTGTTGCATGTCGCATTTGCCTATTGGGGGCGTAATTTGTTCAAACTTTCAGATTTGGGTAATTTACGTTTCGAAATAAATTTTCAGGAATGCTTTTTAAATTATTACAATAAGTTGCTTTCTCACTTCACAGGAGCAAGTTTTTTGAGACATCAAATTAACCATTTTAAAGATTTTCATCAACAATATTATACGAAATATTTTGCCAGTTTTGAGTAAATAGACATTGAAACATTTTACGATTTTTCGAAGTTTAAATAATTAATAGCTGGACCTTATTATTTTAACTTAATTGTTGCCTTCCAAAGCAGTTTTCAAATTGCTTTGATTTTTGTAGGGCTTTTTTCTTACGGTAACATAATCGTGATAGATAGTGTCATAATTTAGTGTTTTAAATAGCATTTATTTATTATAAACCTTAAAACGATAAAGCTATTACTACGATTGGTGACAATTGTAATTTTAATGCAAAATTTATAGCAAAATTTTCTAGGAAAAACAGGTAAAAATTTGGTTACGTAACAAAAGTTTTGACCCCCCCTCCCCCCACCGTAACACTGCGTAACACTTTCGGGTACCCCCTCCCCCCCCTAAACTGCGCACGTAATATATGGATGGTCCCTGAGTGAACACTAATACGCACTTGATGAAGATTTCTCTGTAAACCTTTTCTTGCCATTCTACTCTGTTCGAATTCTGTTGTGAAATCAATCTTTGTAAACTCCTTTGTGAATAGTGACACTGTCAGTACTTGAATGTCCTTCTTGGAATTGAAAACAATAAAGTAAACTGCAGTCGTCACTCTCCATCTCAATTCATCCACGAAAATATCTTTGATTTTATCAAAGTGTTTCTTTGTACTTATTAATAAATAATTTTCGTTGGGTCGATTTCTTTCTCGGCCAAATATAGATGGATATGTTTCAATATATTCTATATCCCTCTCAGGTGGTTCCACTATTATTGTTATGATATTCCCATTCCTGTTTGACAATGAACTAGGGTATTTATTTCGTCCTTTGTAATTAGCTCTCCATTTCGTGTAATCAACAGTTTCATGAACAAATATGGTTCGTGGTGAGAATACAATTTCAAAGACATAATCCGCCAAATTACTTGTATACAGAACAATGTCAAAATCATAATTTTCTGGTGGTGAGGGTAGATTTTGACATTCTGCAGTCAAGATATAAACAGAGAGTAGAATAACAGGGATATAATATTTAGCATGTGAAACCATAACTTTAACTTTTATCTTGGAATGTTAGTACAGTAATGAATATTTTTAACGCAATTTTTTCACATTTAGCAATTTTGAAGGTATACTGATTGAATTGTAATTATTATTTACTGTTATATTTAAACGGATTAACAACCCGAAAATTGAAACCACTTGGTCTACTGAAATATCGATTTTGAATAGTTCTAGAGAAATCGGCTTGTGATAGAATATTCTGTAAGACGGCTGTTCAAGGACACAAAGTCAAAAAATGTCGCAGTTGCAAAATAGAACCAGCTTATATATTAAGCCTAGCCATTGGACAAATACAACTCTGGCGTGTTCTCTTATTTACTTAAAACTTAATTTGTGCACAGGACAGTGGAACTTACTGCCAACTAACTTCCTTACTAACATATTTATTAGGTTTTTCATGTAGGTAGTAGGTATTCTCCTATTGCCTTCTACTTTGTTTTCCTTTCTTGTAGCTTAGATGTGGACCATTAAAATATTCATGGTATTTCTATACTAGAACTGAAAGCCTAGAAACTTGTATTTGTTTAAGCCAAACTTCTGGTAAATGTCACGCAAGCAAGGGAATTGTAAAAAGTGTACAAACCGAAATGTTTAAATCATTCAAAAAATAACCCAGTAATATTTCTGTGGTCTGAAAATTCAGAAAATTTAAGTTTTATGAAGATAAGCATTTAGTATTTGGAAGTCACATTTGAGTGGAACAGTGAATAGTGATAGAGTGAACAGCTCTTTGGTATTTAATTTTCATATCAGAGAGATCCAAAAGTTGCGGTCTAAATGGGGTAAATTGGAATTGATTTTATATTTATTTTACCCATGATCCCATCGCATTAAGCTCTGGCATGCTACTAATTATCAGCAGTATTGATTCTTCAAATCATAAATGCAATGGATTTCAGAATTTCATTTTCAGAAGAATGAAGGGAAATATATAAACTGACAAACTGAAAAACGGGTTTAGGGGCAAACGATTATTTTGTCTTTGTAGATGCACACCAAAATCCCTATTTTCCATGGCTATGATTTAATATGTGTGAATAATAAAGGAAAATGGCAGTTGGTTTTTTCTGGCAGTTCTTTAGGACTTTGAAGTTTTTAGCAAGGGAAATTTTCCTAAATAAAAGAATTTAGCAGTTTCATAGCAGTGATTTGAAGAAATGACTTATTATATTAAATTAAAGACCCATATCTTACTTACTGTCATTACTTTCCGAAAATTGATGTTTTTATTGCAATATTGAGGCTTTTATCCTAATTAACATTTATATCCATTGTACCGGTAATCAGTTAGCACTTAACACTAAAAGTTATAATCCTTCGCAATAATGTGTTTGGGTATGTCAGCAAGTTGATAGAAAGATATTTCGTCAAGGGCCCGTCCCTTTTCCCCATTTTCAAACACATAAAATGCTGATTTGATGTCAACGTGTTCATTCAAAACACTGTCTTCAAGTTCCATCTCGTCCCATTTTAATTTCCCAATAAAAAATCGTTTGCAAAGATTCAATGGATTTTGATAATTAAAAAAGTTGACAACATTCTTGGCCACTTCCTGTTCAGCATTATCATTGTAGATGAAAATTATGTCGTCGACACTAATTTTAGCTTTAGAAATCCGTTCGAAATTTATTTCAGCATCAAAGACTACTAATTTCTCGATATTCGCGAAACAATAAGAACCGAATAGCCAATCTATAGAACAACGGTCCAATGTGAGTGTTTTCACGGCTTTAGGGATAACAGCTAATTGAATTTCATCCCCAGTATCTCTTCCATACTCCAAAAAGAATTTTAAATGGGTCAGCTGAGGGCAGTTCATAAAGTGAGCGAGGAATGAATAATGAGTATTATTGGCTGGGATGCTAAGATATTTCAAGTTTTCCAAAATTGTCGGTTCACTGCATGTAATACCCACCTCCCCTTTTTCACCAATTCCAAGTTTTTCAATTGACTGAGGAAAAGTAAACAAATCAAATTCGCCACCCTCTTCAGCAGATAAATAAAGTTCATTAATGGCCATCTGCGTTGGATAAAACTCCTCATCATCCAATCGCATGTAGCGAATATCCCAATTTGATGTCTTCCAGTTAACTGCGTAAACATATCCAAGTAAAATCAGGCTTTCCAGACTACAATTTCCGCTTAAATCAATTAAAAATGCTGTTCTGTCATTTTCAAGAAAACTGCGGTCTAAATATATTTCTTTTGCGGAACTAAAATTGACAATATCATTTATTCGGATTCTGGATAAAGTTTCGTCTTGATAAAAATCAATGTTTTGCAAGGACAGTTTGATAGGATTTATCTGAATTCCTGCCTCAAGATTGATTCTACAAACTGAAAGTGAAAGATCCTTTATATGTTGAAGTAGACGTAACGGAACGGCACAATCAACTTTATAAATGGATAACTTTGTCAAGTATTTGACATCATTTTTCACCATTGGCGATTTTGATATCCAGGGACTGATGTCAAAATTTTTCACAATAGTTTCCTCATTACTAAATTCGCAAACTTTAAACGTTAGTTCCTTAATGCTCTTTTGCTGCTCATTAAAAAACTTTGACAAATCTTCAATCTTCCAGGAACCTCCATATCCATAAAACTCGAATGAACTGAACCGAGCTGCTGAGTTCAGAAAACAAGAATAAAAATCAATTGGAAGACGACCTGGGGTGACTTTCCAGAAACCGATCAAAGCCCGACTTGCCAGCTCTTGTTTCCCCGCTGAACTCCAATCACGAGAAACAAAACGGAAATCTTTTACATCTTCAATATCCAGAAATCCAAAAATACATCTGATGACCTACATTGGTGTTCAAACAATAAAATCAATTATAGCGCACAATTTCAATAGTGAAAAATATCAGTGATCTCAAAAATCTTGATAGTTTGACAGATTTTCAAAATCAATTTACGATTATTTGACAAGTTTGATTGTCGGTAGTCACCAATTTAGTAGTAGTGAAATGCACCCCAGGTTTCATTTGTCAAAATCATGAAAAAATTTTGAAAAAATTAATACGTACAGGACTAAGAAGCAGTGGATTTCTCCTCAACTGTATTGATTCGTCCGTCGTAGTATCCAGTGAAGAACAATTGTCTTCAATTTTAGGTAACTCTTCATGACAAATGAATTTAGTCCCAGCAGGTGTATTGTTTTTTGAAGAAACAATTGCATTTGTTCCAGTAACAGTCTTGGTAGTTGGATTAGACACTGCGGTGGGCTTCTTCCCCTTCTTTGGGCTCTGAGAATGTGTTTCTGTGTTTTTAGGCTCTGAGAATTCTTTGCTTGTGGAACTATTTGGCTTAGCAGTCTCCGTGGTCTTAGAATTTTTCTTAACAGCATTGCCGTTTGAAGAAGTCACAGTTACATTTGGCTTCCTTGAGGTAGATACCGATTTACTATTAGGGTTTTGAATTTCTATTACAGCTGGAAGAGCAGCCAGAGAAAGTTTTTTTGAAGCAGAGCGAAGAATTCGCTTTGGTAAAGGTTCTCCAGCATCTTCAGTCTTTTTACCCATTTTGCCTGTGTCCACGACTTCCACTTTTGTTCCACTTTCATTCTTAAAAGGGGAACCGTCCCGTTTCCCTAAAAATTACAACAAAATCAGTTCGATTCTGCTAGCATTTATAAGATATTTTATATTTTATAATTATCAAGTTTTTCAGACTTCTTGATTACCATCTGGTTTTCCAGGTTCCAGATCCATATCTCCGCTACTTTTAGCTACCTCCTTTCGTTCTGAAAAGAGAAAAATATCAAATTATTATTTTGATGTGTAGTACAATAATTCGTTGTTTACATTTGCAAAAAAGTTCCTTGTTCATTAAACGGAAGCATGTTGTTGTTGGATTAAGACGAGTGACTAAAAATGAATCGAATATGTGTATCAAAATTTTTATTCAATTACAAATTTTGTGAAATGGAAAAATATGAATAATTTTAAATTATTATTAATTTATTACCTGATTCTGGTTGCAGAATGAACTTGGTAGCTGACATTTTGTAGGTGATTGCACTATTGCACTGATTAGTTTATAAGACGCCGCCACGAACCTTTCATTTTCGGTCAGTCAAGTCAAAAGCCAACAGAACTCCCAGATTCTACCAACAAACAACGCACAACAACAAAAAATAACAAACAACGTGAGAGAAGCCGATGGAATATGCTATTTTAGGCAAGAGGTGCCTGGGCAAATTAGGCATGACGCTGCCGCTGCGGTGTAGCAAAATAATGTCTCTCCTCATGAAAAAGTGTAGAACCTGAAGAAGCCAAAAATTACGTCGATGTTAATTATCATGTTCCTGAGATGTTTAGATAAAATTACAGTTTTTTACAGCTCAGTCTCAAAAGTTACGGGTTTATGAGGGGGGTATGGATAATTTTGATTGCTATGGTTTTCGAAATTTGGCTACTCATTACCCTGTAAATTTTTACTTTTTTCGTTTTGCAGAATCTGGAAAACGGTTAGGTCTTCACCAAATGTGAAATTTTTGTAAATTAGAAGCCATTTAGGGCTATAACATAACGATAAGAATTAGCGATTTTCATACTAACATATTGAGTTATAAATTATTTTTCTGAAGCACACATAAAATACTAAATACAATCAGAAATATATCTTATTGCAGAAAAACCAAAAATAGAAAAGTCTTATCATTACGTTATAACCCTAAATGTCTTCCATTTTTCAAAATTTTCAAATTTGATGAAGATCTAACCGTTTTCGAGATTCTGCGAAACGAAAAAAGTAAAAATTTACAAGGAAATGAGTAGCCAAATTGCGGAAACCATAGCGATCAAAATTATCCATACCACACCCTTAATGCGATGGGATGATGGGTAAATCAATGTAAAATCAATCCCATTGTACCTTGTACCCCAACTTTTGGAACCGAGCCCTACAGCCCAAGCCCAGGTAAGACCTATTTCCAAAGGTCTTGGCTAAAAAATCGAAATTTATTTGCGCCTTAAAGATTTATATTTCGAACACTTCGAATTTATAGAATAGGATTTATATTTATACTTAAAAGGGTTCATAAATGCTTCAATAGAAAAATATTTCCATCTAATAATAATAATAATAATTAATCACAGAATTAAAAAACTTTATTTTAAAAGCCATAAAATACAAGGCCCGTAATTATTATTTAAGTTTTCAACGAGATAGCGCAAACTTCTTATTGCACTCTTGCGTAGTAAGAAGTCAATTCTCCTGGCGTTGTGTGACGATTATCCTGTAAAATATTACAAAATTGGTAATCGTGACAGATTTACGATTTTCTCCGCTAATTCCATATAAAAGTAGCAGAATTGAGATTTTTAATGGTAAATCCTTTAAAATAAAAGTGTTCTGTTCTGTTATAAGAGGTGAACAACATTCTATGAATAGAAAGTGTCCAGGGCTCAGGCCACATAAGCGGGCTCATTGCCAAAAAAAATAAAAGTGACAGATTTACTATTTTCAGACGTAAATTGATTTCTTTCGATTTTCATTTAATTGTTGGCAATGCTCTGGCTGTAAAAGAAGCAAGACGCATGAAGAAACATCAGGAACAATGTTTTTAAGCTTTATCTAAAATTACACATTTTGAACGTGTTAGTACAATGGACAAGTTTTTCAGACGAAATTAATTGTATGCCGTACCATCGTAAATGCGTATACTTTTACAATACCCCAACCGCAATAAATTTGCTTAATAAAAACATGTTTTGCATTTTTAAAAGTAACAAAAATAGAACGATCCTGATTATTTCAATATTTATAGCACAAAATTCATAGGAAACTTGTAAATTGTAATAATTGTTATCTGAACCGGTTTTGTGAGCTCCAGCGTATTCACAGTAACAATTTGCAACAACTCCTGGTCCTTCAAAAGAAGGCATTCCTTGATTTTTATGAATAATCCCATAATTCATTCTTTATTAGAGCAACCAGTAAACATGTGCAAAAGGAAATCGTAGCAAGTTTTTCAGATGCTGCGAATCCTATTTAAGCGAAACATTTCGGCCGTCGGTACTCATTTCCATCCAACTTTGTATTTGCAACGAAACAATACTGCAAAATCATGAAGTACATATTATTTGTGTGTTTTTTGATTTGCGTAGCCGAATTCATTGGCCAATTTTCGGTTCAAGCTGCGAGTTTTGATGAATTCGGTATATCTGTATCAGGATAATATTATTTCAAAAATTACAATTACAAATTACATTAATTAACGCTTTCTGTACATATTACGGATTTTATTTTATTTACAGTTGAAAATAAAACGGATTCTACGCCGCATGAGAAAGTAACTCCCTTTACCCCCGAGCAGAAGGAACTTATTGCGCAGGTCGAATTATTATAAAACTTTTATTAAACATTTTATTAAAATTTTATAGGTATGTTTTTGTTGCAAGTCAAAATTGTGATAGATATTATTTGTTGGTTAATTACAGTTCAAAATTGAAAATAATGACTTGCTAACAAATGACTATACCAGATCTGATGATTATGCCATCGGATTTCTCAGGGGTAAGTGGAAATGAAAACATTACTTTTGAAAATGTAAATTAACAAAGCTTTTTTTGTTCTTTAGTAAATAAATGGAATTTGAAAACCGCAAATAGGAAGTTCAAACAGGTACTAATAATTTTATCATAGTTAAGGAATATAACGTAAATATATAGCCGCTGTTATATGTTATATGTAACTCGCAATTCGTCATTGTTCTGGTTATTAGAGCATTTAGATCCTAAAATCCTAAAATTTCAATAGAGAATTCTGCCAATTTTTCTCAGAGGCTTAAAATTTGATATTTTTAATGTTATTGATGTCAAAGATGCTTAATTTCAGTACTTAGCATGGCGTGTAGAAAACAAAGTTGATGAAATTGGCGAATCTGACTTGCCTCCAGAAATGGCACGATTATTTCCCTTTCGGGTAAGCTCGGCACGAAATGCCGACGGATGCGTCAGTAAGTTTTATTTTTAAGCTTATTTTTTATGGAAATCTAACGAAACTGTAAATTAAAAGTATAAAAAATATTTATTAAGTAAAAAAATAACTTTTGATAAATGAGTCATTGACATTTTGTAGTAATGGAATATGACTGGGGAGGGTGGGATGTGGCAAGTTTCATTTCATCACAGGAGTTCCTTCGAGATGGAATTAAAGCTTTCCAGAGACACGGAATAGCCATGTGGGAAAAATCAAGACATGCAATGCAAAAGAATCCCACAAATTGCACCCAAGCTATCTACTTGTGGGATATCAAGGGATTTACAATGAAAAACGTTGCAGAAACCAACGGTAAAGTTTTAACAGTTTATTAAGTCTACTGGGAGAACATTCAAATTCTTTCCTAGCTAAAATTTTTTGAGGAAAAAGTGAGATAACACCGGATTCACATCAAACAGGGCCTCAAGAGAAGTTTTGAAAAAATTCCAAATTCTTTTTAGAAATTTTAGTTTTTTCAAAATTTTTTCAAAATTACTCCTGAGGTCTTGTTTGGTGCAGATTCGGTGTTATCTCACTGCTCCCCCAAAAAATTTAAAGGGGAAAATATTTTTGCTATGAATGCACTCCAAATAGACATACTGTACAATTTCATTCCATTGGTAATGCTATTAATTCAACATTGTCCTATTTTGTATTTTCTATAGCTCTTGCTATATACATCCAGATTGTTCTCAATTATGAGACTTATTATCATAATGTGGGACGGGACAGTATCTTTTTTAACGGTGAGTAACTCCAGAAATCTTAACTGACAAAATTACTATAATTTAACAATGGAATGAAAATATATAAAATGTAAACGTGTGATTCTCTATTTTTAGCCACACCGGATTTTGTAACTTTCATGAATATTGTAAAACCTTCCCTTGGTGGGGCTACATTGGACGTTTTTAGATTTTACAGAGAAGATGAAGCAGATAAAGCGAAAGAGGATATTCTGAATAATTGCAAGATCGATCCGAAAGACTTACCTCCACGGTATTATGGTGTTAAAGGACTTTAGATCTTCTTCTTTTTCAGGTCATTAAAATTAATTACAACTTAGTATAAAATTAGTAACATATCGTATGATACTAATTTAACTCTTTATTAATTAATTAAACTCTTTATTTACTGATATATTATTCAGACCCGTCTTACCCTTACACTTTCATGCAATAAATATTTCCTAAGTGATGCTAACCACTTTTTTACTTTCTTATTACGGTAACAGGCATATTATCATCGTATACCTAAGATATATGCATTTTAAGTCGGCCTAATATTCACTAAACCCATTTCCATTAATAAATATGTAAGTTGAAACGAACCCACCACAAGTCCGAAAAAGAATTTGAAACTGAACTACCAAAGCATTTGATTCCAGCTGTTTTTATTGTTATTTTCTTTCTCATAACACAATAAATAGAATAAAAACTCAACATTAGAAATTGTAGATATTAAAATTTAGAATGTTTCTATACCATTACAATTCGTAGATCATTATCATGCTTGGCTTGAAGGACCTCAATAATACATTATATGAACCACATGTTAAAAAAATCCAGTAACGAAAGGCAATTTCATATTTATCAGTACGGCTTGACTATATAGTCATAGCACACATTTAATCTATTAGTCAATTGAACATTAGTAACACAGAAAACAGATAGTTAAGTTAAATCACGCAATGATAATTCTCATTTCTTGTAAAAACCCATGAGAACGGAAAGGGATGTTGCAATGGGATCTAGACCAAGTCGAATAGCTTGGGCAAATATTATATTTCAGGTTGGAAAAGTGATTACTTAATGAGAACCCTTTCACAATTACTTATGAATACAACTTTACAAACCTGTTCTCCAGATATTCTAGAATGAAAAGTAAATCGTACGTTGAACAGCTTATTGTGGTATATATGTCACCGTCAATTAGCTCACACTGGCACTGAGCGCTCGATGACAGGCTCTGAGGCCACATTTGAAATGACCGGTCATCTAGACCACGGCATGCCGGGCATCGAAAGCACAGATAAAACACGATTGAAATTCATTAATTGTGGTAATTTATTGATTGCAGTCATACTAGAGTCATCAATGAAATTTCAAAAAAGCAATAGATACATTTATTTAATAAGTTGTTGGGAAAAATTAATGTGTAGACCAATTATTCACGGTTTTACATGTTATTCCGACATGGTATTTTGTGCCACATAGTATACTATTTTTTTTTTGCAAACACATCTATTAGTTTCGCATCCAGATTTGCATTTAAAAATCGAAGCCGTGCTGTAAGATGTAACAGAACGGATGGCAGTAATATATTTTACAAATGCCGTAGGCCATGACGTTGCTATTAGGGGGGCTTCCCAAGTTCCAACATCCCTTTCTGAGAAGAAGCCTTCTATGATTCCAACGGAACACTGCAATTGTAGATTGCCGTTGGCGAATCTCTGAAGAACTACAGAAGTCAAGTTCCTCGGGCACGTACTGGATCTACCTAATCGAGTTATTGGTACTGAAACTTTGGCACCGACGTCCACCCTCTTATGCGTCACGAAACGTTGGTACCGTTCTCCTTGCTTTTTACGGTCAATCTGATATGTCCAAAAGGTCTGAATTCGGGATTCAATGTCACTATTATCGGCGCCTAAGTAGCTGGGTGCCAATGTCTTAGCCCAAGTAATTATTTCTCCTGAAGACAGGGATTTATTTTTTTGTACGGGACAGGGACCATTTTGCAAAACCTTCTCAACCTCAAATGAGAGACATTTTTCTCTATTGGTTTTTTATTTTGCAATTTTTTGCCATTGCCCAGCAAACTGGAGGATTAGTTTCGTAGAGAACCCATAATGCCATGTCGGAATAACATGTAAAACCGTGAATAATTGGTCTACACATTGATTTTTCCCAACAACGTATTAAATAAATGTATCTATTGCTTTTTTAAATTTAATTGATGACTCTTTTATGACTGCAACCAATAAATTACCATTATTAATGAATTTCAACCGTGTTATATCTGTGCTTTCGATGCCCGGCATGGCCGTGGTCTAGATGACCGGTCATTTCGACACGTGACGTCAGAGCCTGTCATCGAGCGCTCAGTGCCAGTGTGAGCTAATTGACGGTGACATATATACCTTTCGTTTCCTCTGGAAAAATCACTTCACAATTTTATTACTTATAATATTGCGAAAGTTATTTTTGAACAATATTCGTAAATAGGAAAACTTAAATTCACCACCACCAAAATAATGAGCACACCACCTATTAGAATTTACCCGCTTGTATTTTGGTTTCATTACATCTGTTTAGTAAATTAAGATCTTGTGATAACTTTCCATTACAGTATTGCAAAAGATTTCGGTATGCACATCCTATTCATTCTATTACTTACCTATAGGATATGATGGGACGATTATTTACAAATGAGTGAATTAATTATATTTCGTTAAACGGTGAAAATTTTGAGGGAAATGCCTATTGACCTAACCAGGGGGGCCAATAAGAACGAATTTTAGTTCGTCGAAAAATCCTTCTTTACTGCATAGCAAGTTCTTTTGAAACATCACCCAAATTTTGAAATGTTTTTACAACAGCTTCACTGTAACTGCACAAATTGTATGGAAGATTGTGTTTCTTGTCCAAAGCCTTGACTCTATCTCGGCATAAATGATTTTTGAACTGAGGCATTTTTGGAAATAAGTGGTGTTCGATTTGGTAGTTCAAGTAGCCCATCCAGTAATCGACCCACCATGAAGAACGAATATTTGTAGTGTAACACAATGCGTACTCGACCCAATGATTTGTCTCTTCAGTGACGCCCATATGACTGTGACTCAACGCGGTGTTTAGCAATATAAAATTAGATGATAGAAATAAGACAGCTAAGTACTCCAACACTCCAAATTTAAGAATTACGAACGGTACAAAGTAATGCATTGCCATGCAAAACAAATCAAAATACTTCTTCCTGCGAATACAAAATCGAGGATGCATGTAAAAATGCCAGTAAATTACTAATATCGACGTGTATATTGAAAAGGTGAACCATTTCTAAAAAGAAATACATGCAATTAAAAAAGTTAGAACACAAATTTACTGATGCTTACTTAAAAGAAAAACAAAACGTACCTGATTTTGTACCCAAAATGATTTTCCTTGCTCGGGATTTTTAACAAGTTTCGGATGATAGGCTAGCAAAGGTAACAGATGAGTGTCCACATCATATTTAACGTGTTGCGGCATTGCATGGTGCCTGTTATGTTGAAAGATCCAAAAGGAACCAGATAATCCGAGAAATTGAGCTTTATAATTGAACCACAAAATATTTCAAAAAAATGTTGTTTAGAAAGCATTCTTAAACGTCCGATTCCAAATTTACTATAAAAATACTTAAAAAGAGAGAATAGTACAATATGAAATGGCATTTATAATTCCATCCAATTTTGGAATTCCTGTCAGGGAATGATGACCTGCTTCATGCTGTAACCAACCACCACGTAAGACTCCCATGGACACAAGAAAAATGCCAGCTATTCTTGTGATTGACATTTCTGGCGAAAGAAGACAAAGACATCCTCCGAGCAAAGTCAGAGCAAACACGTCAACAAATCTAAAAAGGATATGTAAGATATCCGGCTTGAACAGTCCTTCGTCTTGTAATTCCTGATACAGTTCTAAGAAATCCTTCGTCAAAGCTCTGTGTCTCCGAGTTTTCTCAGAGTCAATATTCACTGCAATTAATCCCAAAATCATGAAAAATGAAAAACCACTAAAATTATCGTTTTTATATTTCGGTCTTACGTTCTTCTCCAGTCACCGGACGTTTTGGTAAACATTTAATGATGCTCATAACTTTCTCTGTGGATCTATGATGAAATTGCTGGACAGCGTGAGTTGAATCTTCTCCAGTGGAAGTGTACAAGTTGATAATGTCTCCGCCCGGGTGTTTCTTAATCCAATGTGTAACATCGTAATAAAAACCGTCGTACAACAATTCTTTTTTCGCTCCCATTCCCAAAATTTTAACACCGTTTCAGGAGTTAAAAATATTCAAGTGCAACTCCAGTAAAATCGCAAAATAAACTAATATACATTTTATTACATTCTTCTTCTTCGTAATGAAGTGAATGTGATATTGCAACATTCTAGTTGCTCAATACCAACCAACCCATTCCCATATTCTAATTCTGCTGGATGAGCAAGCCAATAATGTAGAATATGTATAGAAAACATTGGCATTGCAGTACGAGGACTAATTATTGTGTAATGCATGGGAAGGGAAGTACCGAGGCTTAGACACCTCTTATTATAAGAATTTCTTCTACTCCATAATCAATTGCAAAATATTTTAGTATAGGTAATGCCTTCCTTTTTGCTATGTGTAAGACTTTTTGCTCAAGTACCTACGGGTTTTCCGTTCCATCATTATTCGTTACTTAGTTAAAATTCAGCAGTGGTAAAATATATTATTCCTATTCAGGCTTAATTTGAACTGCAGCTAGTCAAAAGTTGATTTCATGTTGAATATTCAATTTTACTTCCCACTATTAAAAATGCAATTGTCGACTGTCTTTTTAATCTTTCTTATTGGCAGCAGATCAATAATAGGGTATCCGATGTCTGAAAGCTAACGGAAAATTTTATGAATAATTAAGCAAGCCTATTGAAAAATCACAAAGCTAGTTACAAATGACGGAAACTTAATTACTACTGATCAAGACATTTTTGAGGTACTATCAAGTCAGTTTATTGTTAAAAAATTAGTTACAATAATGTTAACTTAGAGTTAGTCCTAATTAAGTGGGAAAAGCTATAAATACGGTTGACAAATGTTTCTGTGATGACTTTAGTTTACCTATCCGAGTTATTAAAGAACTAAAGATGTTCTTTGCGGTTTATTCAGCCGTAGTATTTACAAAAATTTAATATCTACCTTAGATAAATTCCTAATCAACTTAAAAAATCCATATTGTTGCCGCTGTACAAAGGGAAGGGTTTGCATAGTAAGCCAACAAATTACATAGTCAATGTACAGTTAACATATTTTTGTAAAACATTTGAAATGCCATTCTATAACAGATTGTAACTTAATGCTGAATTCCAGGCACGTACCCAGGGGGTGGTTTGGGGGCTAAAGTCCCCCTAAATTCTTGAAAAAGTGAAAATTTTCATTGAAATGCGTAAAATTTTTCACGCCATTTAGCACTTTTTGGAAAATATTTTTTGTTAAGCCCCCCATGATGATTTTTGTGGATACTTACTTGCTGACTCCTTCTTTGACCCTAATTAATATGGCTTAAGAAAATACAGGAGTTGCAAAAATGCACTTTTAGCTTTTTCCCAAGATACATATAATAATTTAGATAATGTTAAATACAAATCAGTTGGTGCATTTATTGATTTTAAGAACGCGTTCGGTACTCTTCAACATGATATTTTGATTTTACCGTTAAACAATTGTACTGATTTCCAATGAGAAATTCATTTCAAAAGATTATTGTGTGGGAGCAGGCTGCAGTGGTGGAAGTGCACTTAAACCGCTAATATATTCTATGTTTATAAATGATGTTGATAAAGAATTACTGCATGTACGCTGATGTTGTTTTGATCTGGACTAGTAGTACCAATGTTAATGTTGCGATAAGATTGTTAAATGAAAATTTATTATATAAGGTATAAAGCCATATTAATCAGTACGGCTTGACTATACCAGTCAAAGCACTCATTAATCCATTCGTTAATTGAACATTAGCAACACAAAACAAAAGCTTAAGTCAAATCACACAATGCTAATTCTACTTTTTTGTAAACGCACACCAGAATAAGAAGGGATATTGCAATGGAATTTACACCAAGTTGAATAGGTTAGGCAACAATATTTCAGGTTGTAGAAATGACTACTTGATGAGAACCCTTTCACAATTATTTATTACTTCAGTAGAAAAATTTACAAACCATTTCTCCAGAGATATTCTTGAATGAAACTTAAAGTATATGTCGGAGAGCTTATTGACCTTATTGTGGTGTGGTGACCTTTTGTTTCTACTGGAAAAATTGCTTCACAATTTTATTACTTATAATATTATCGGGAAAATAATTTTTGAACAGTATTCGTGAATAGGAAAACTTAAATTTACCACCAACAAAATAATCACCACACCACCTATTAGAATTTACCCACTTCTATTTTGGTTTCATAACATATCAGTTTGGTAAATTAAGATATTTTGATAACTTTTGATTACAGAATTACAAAAGATTTCTGTATGTACATCTTGTACATCTAATTATTTGTGGGACATACTGGGAAGATTATTTACAAACGTATGAATTGATTTCTTTTCGTTAAAAAGTGAAAATCTTGAAGGAAATGTCTATTGGCCTAACCAGGGGTTCCAATAAGAACGAATTTTATTTCCTCGAGAAATACTTTTTTACTGCATAGCAAGTTCTTTTGAAACATCACCCAGATTTTCTAATGCCTTTACAGCTGCTTCAGTGTAACTGCATAAATTGTAGGGAAGATTGTGTTTCTTGGCCAAAGCCTTGACTCTATCTCGGCATAAATGATTTTTGAACTGAGGCATAGCTGGAAATAAGTGGTGTTCGATTTGATAAGTCATGTAGCCCACCCAGTAATCCATCCACCACGAAGAACGAATATTTGTAGTGTAAACCAATGCTGAGTGGACCCAGTGATTCGTTTCTTCAGTGACGCCCATATGACTGTGATTCAACGTGGTGTTTACCAATACATAATTAGATGCTTGAAATAGGATAGCTAAATAATCCAACAGTCCAAATTTTATAATTACGAACGCTGCAAAATAGTGCATTGCCATGCAAAACAACTCAAAATACTTCTTCCTGCGAAGACAAAATCAAGGATGCAAGTAAAAATGCCAGTAAATCATTATCGTCGTTGTGTATATTGAAAAGGATAACCATTTCTAAAAAGAAATAGTGCAATTGTTAATTTTGCAAAAAAAATTATTTAAAAGTTAGAACACGAATTTATTAATTCTTACTTGAAAGATTAAGAAGAACAAAATGTACCTGATTTTGTATCCAAAATGATTTTCCTTGCTCGGGATTTTTAACTAGTTTCGGATGATAGGCTATCAAAGGCATCAGATTAATGTCCACATCATATTTAACGTGTTGCGGCATTGCATGGTGTGCGGTATGTTCATATACCCAAAAGGAACCAGATAATCCGAGAAATTGAGCTTTATAATTGAATCACAAAATATTTCAAAAATATATTGTCTAGAAAGCATAAAACGACCGATTCCAACCAAATTTAACGATAAAAATAATTAAAAAGAGGGATAATAGTACAATAAGTAATGGTATTAATAAGCCTATCCAATTTTGGAATTCCTGTGAGGGAATGATGAGCTCCTTCATGCTGTAACCAGGAAACACGTCCGACTCCCAAGGACACAAGACAAATCCCAGCTATTTTCGTGATTGACATTTCTGGCTAAAGAAGACATAGATATATTCCGAGCAAAGTCAGAGCAATATATCAACAAATCTTAAAATGACATGCAAGATATCTGGCTTGAACAGTCCTTCGTCTTGTAGCTCCTTATACAGTTCTAAGAAATCCTTCGTCAAAGCTCTGTGTCTCCGAGTTTTCTCAGAGTCAATATTCACTGCGAATAATTAAAAAATCGTAATGAAAAATGAAAAACTGCTAAAAATGTCATTTTCATATTTCGGTCTTACATTCTTCCTCAGACGCCGGACGTTTTGGTAAACATTTAATGATACTCATAACATTCTCTGTGTTTCTGTGATGAAATTGCTGGACAGCATGAGTTGCATCCTCCCCGGTTGAAGTGTACAAATTGATGATGTTTCCTCCCGGGTGTTTTTTAATCCAATGTGTAACATCGTAATAAAAACCATCGTAAAGTAATTCTTTTTTCTTTCCCATTCGTAAAATTGTAACACCGTTTCAAGAGCTAAAAATATTCAAGTGGAACTCCAGTAAAATCTCCGACTCCAGTAAAACCGCAAAATAAACTAATTAGTTTTGTTAGCTTCTTCTTCTTAATAAAGGGAATACGATATAGCTTACAACATTCTGGTTGCTCAATACCAACATAATTCCCAGATTCTAGTTCTACTGGATAATGTAGCCGATAATGTAGAATATTTATAGATAACCTTTGAATTGCAGTTCAAGGAATAACTATTATGTAATGCGTGCGAAGTATTCAGGCTTAGATTTCTCTTATTATATCTGAATTTCTCTTACTCCATAATCAATTAGAAAATCCCTTCGTTTTTTGCTATGTGTAAAGCTGTTGCTCAAGTATATACAGGTTTTCCTTTCCATCGTTATACTCAGTTAATATTCAGTAGTGGTAAAAGTAAAATATATATATACTATTCCCATACAGGCTTAATTCGAACTGCAGCAAGTCAAAAGTTGATTTTATATTGAATATTTAATTTTAATGCACAGTTTTAAGAATGTAATTGTTGACTATAGCTTTAATCTTTCTTATTGGCAGCAAATCAACAATATTGCAGCAGGTGTCTGAAAGCTAACGGAACATTTATGAATAATTAAGCAAAACCTGTTGAAAAAATCACAAAGCTAGTTACAAATGACGGAAACTTAATTACTACTGATCAAGATATTTGTGAAGTACTATCAAGTCAGTTTATTGTTAAAAAGATTACTTGTGGATAGTTTGAGTTACTAAAAAACTGAATGATGAAGTGATGGGATAAAGTGAGTACCCTGACTATAACATTTATTTCTTTGTGTGTATGCGCCCATGAGTAACCACAAAATATGTAGTTACCTGATGAAAGATAATAAAATAATTATCAATAATGACATTAATTATTATCAATTATTATTATTATATCAATAATTACAAGTATAATTAGAGTTTCTTCCATGTCTCCATGAGCAATTTTTATCATTTACATAAATAACCGAACGAACGTCAGAAAAATTGCTTCAATTTTCTTGTTAGACTTACTGTAAATGGAATCAAGTACCACGAATGTGTGAATCATAACTTTTGTCATCAACATAAAACATAACATGGGATAAGTTTTTGAGAATTTGTGGTTGGCTAAAAAAATGCAAACAATAAATGACGCCCGTTATTGCGTGTTAGCAGAAGAAGGCGATAAAACCCAGTTTATTTGCAGATAAGAATGTAGCATAAGAGATTTCACGAATAGCTATTACGTTATCATTACCCTACGTAATAACTTTCAAACAAACTCCTCAAAAGTAGGTCGAGCATTTAGTATTTTGGCCAAATATTTATAAATTCGGATAATTTCTACGAATAATTATATTTGTAAATTAAATAAATATTTATGTGTAATATATTTATTCGGCCTTATTAATTTTCCAATATAAAATCACTGGTGAGGCACCGAATTACTCAGTTCATTCATAACATTCACAGCACCAACTGAAGTACAATATATCCTAATTATTCTAACATAAATTCTCCATCATGAAATTATTTTTCATTATCGCTACATTTTGTTTGGCAACAATCTGCCTGGCTGTTCAACAACAATTGACATTTCATTCGGGATACGATTGCACTGGTAATACATCAATTTTGCAGACAAAACAAGCAAATTGGACTGCCGAAACATCAATAACATCCACTGTAAAAAGCTTTTCAACCATTGGAGTGTAAGTGATGTTTTTGTAGTATTAAAATATACCTATATACACTGAAATTCGATGGTACCGATAATTGAAATGAATGATTAATATGATTAATATAATTATCGTATTTCCTCTATTAATTCCCCGGGGGAGTTATTTACAAAAACGGTCAGAGTTAATTTCTAAGTCATAATTATTCAATGAAAGAATGATAACCAGGTTAATAAATGGTATATGGTAATATTTATTGAAATCTTAGGTGGGCATTTTACAGAGCTGTCAATTACAAAGTGTTTGCCGTGCACCTTGGAACAGATAAGCTGAATTCCTGCTATAATTTGACATTTCCAAAGTATCGATCATTTAGATATTTGGGTCCTTCGGACACAGAGACTCATTCAGTCTCATTGTACCAACAACAAACGGAAGGAAAAGAAATTACCATAACTGGACTAACAACTCCTAATATCTCATTTGCCCCGATATATATTTTAAGTACCGGAAACACCAGTTGGACATTTTACACTGGAAGTAACTTTAAAGGAAACGCAACTTGTTTCACTCCACCTGATAATGGAAATTGGTATTACTTTCGAGATGTTGTAAGCTCTACACTGTCCAATGTGGGATCCATAATAAGAGGTTGCGACAGTCCTTGACAGGGTTCTTAATTAGTAAAGTCCATAATTAATTAGTAATTAGAGCAATTTTCCCTGGCAACTAATTATTACTAATTAGTAATTAGTTTAAAAAATTCTTCTAATTAATTAATTACTTCTTTGCGCTGGAACTAATTAATTAGTATTTAGAAATTAGTTTAAAAAATTCTTCTAAGTTAGCTAATTACCTTTTTGCGTTGCAACTAATTAATTAGTAATTAGCTAATTACCATCTAACTGCATTAATTAGCTAATTTATTAGATTGCTAATTAATTATTAACGCCATGCGCGTTGATATCTTATTTTCACCTTAATGGAAGACTGACTGTGACACTTCATATATTTTAGAGAAAAAGAAATTTGCTTTAGATTATAATATATACAAATACAGCTTAGTGTATCCGAAGAACGTCAAAACAGACGTAAACTAATATTTGAATGAATTGAACCAAGCAATTTTTGCATTCTGAAACATATAGGAATAAATTTAATTATGCCCTAAAAATAATTCAAATTTAATTCTGTGTAAGCTTATTCTACTAAGTCGATTTGTCTATGTCAGTATTTAAGAAATATTTTTTTGGTGGCGCTGCTGTCAGAACATTTTCATAATTACAAACAATTAATCCAATGAAATAATATGAAATAGTAAAATAAATAGCCTCATTTAAAATTCAAACGGTTATGAAACAAAAACAATATTTTTAAAAGTAATTATTTTGATTGGTGTCACAGATAAAGTCTTAGAATATAGTAATATTTTTTTTGATTCTTCGTAGAGCAAATTTAGATTTACGAAATTTTGTACAACATTTGAGAAAATAAATGGATATACTGTGTGATTTTCCGCATTTCCTCAGTTTAAAGTGTCCCTATAAGGAGAACATTTCATGTAATGCTGATATTGAGAGACACTTAAAATAAAATTGCATTGAGTAAAAATAGTTAAAAAGGCAATCGTGAGAATCGAACTGAACTATCATAGCATCATTGGATTCCAGCTGTTTTTATTGCTATTTTCTTTCTACTCAGCACAATTGATCGAATAAAAATTCAACACTAGAAATTGACAATTACTTTCAGAATTACTTATTAATAAAACTTTACAAATCCTGTTCTTCAGATATTCTAGAATGAAAAGTAATTTGTACGGTGAACGGCTTATTTGTGGTGCGTATACCTTTCGTTTCTTCTGGAAAAATTACTTCACAACTTTATTATTTCGCGAAAATTATTATTGAACAATATTCGTAAATAGGAAAACCTAAATTCACCGCCACCAAAATAATCACTGCACCACCTATTAGAATTTACCCCCTTGTATTTTGGTTTCATTACATCAGTTTAGTAAATTAAGATCTTGTGATAACTTTCCATTACAGGATTGCAAAGGATTTCTGTATGCTCATCCTATTCCTTCTATTATTTACCTATGTAGGATATGATATGATGGGACGATTATTTACAAATGAGTAAATTAATTACTTTTCGCTAAAAAGTCAAAAGTTTGAAGAAACTGTCTATTGGCCTAACCAGGGGCTCCAATAAGAACGAATTTTAGTTCGTCGAAAAACAATTTTTTACTGCATAGCAAGTTCTTTTGAAACATCACCCAAATTTTGAAACGTTTTTACAACTGCTTCACTGTAACTGCACAAATTGTATGGAAGATTGTGTTTCTTGGCCAAAGCCTTGACTCTATCTCGGCATAAATGATTTTTGAACTGAGGCATTTTTGGAAATAAGTGGTGTTCGATTTGGTAGTTCAAGTAGCCCATCCAGTAATCGACCCACCATGAAGAACGAATATTTGTAGTGTAACACAATGCGTACTCGACCCAATGATTTGTCTCTTCAGTGACGCCCATATGACTGTGACTCAACGCGGTGTTTAGCAATATAAAATTAGATGATAGAAATAAGAGAGCTAAGTACTCCAACACTCCAAATTTAAGAATTACGAACGGTACAAAGTAATGCATTGCCATGCCAAACAAATCAAAATACTTCTTCCTGAGAAGACAAAATCGAGGATGCATGTAAAAATGCCAGTAAATTACTAATATCGATGTGTATATTGAAAAGGTGAACCATTTCTAAAAAGAAATACACGGAATTATTAATTTTGCAAACAAAATATTTAAAAGTTAGAACACGAATTTACTGATGCTTACTTGAAAGAAGAACAAAACGTACCTGATTTTGCACCCAAAATGATTTTCCTTGTTTAGGAATTTTAACAAGTTTCGGATGATAAGCTATCAAAGGTAACAGATGAGTATCCACATCATATTTAACGTGTTGCGGCATTGCATGGTGTCTGTTATGTTGAAAGACCCAAAAGGAACCAGATAAACCGAGAAATTGAGCTTTATAATTAAACCACAAAATATTTCAAAAAAATGTTGTCTAGAAAGCATAAAGCGACCGATTCCAAATTTAACGATAAAAATATTTAAAAAGAGAGATAATAGTACAATAAGTAATGGCATTAATAATTCCATCCCATTTTGGGATTCCTGTCAGGGAATGATGACCTGCTTCATGCTGTAACCAACCACCACGTAAGACTCCCATGGATAAAACACAAATCCCAGCTATTTTTGTGATAGACATTTCTGGCGAAAGAAGACAAAGACATCCTCCGAGCAAAGTCAGAGCAAATACGTCAACGAATCTTAAAATGATATGTAAAATATCTGGCTTGAACAGTCCTTCGTCTTTTAGCTCCTGATACAGTTCTAAGAAGTCCTTCGTCAAAGCTCTGTGTCTCCGACTTTTTTCAGGGTCAATATTCACTGCAAATAATCACAAAATCATGATGAAAAATAGAAAACTGCTAAAAATATCATTTTCGTATTTCGGTCTTACGTTCTTCTTCAGTCGCCGCGTCGCCGGACGTTTTGGTAAACATTTAATGATGCTCATTACTTTCTTTGTGGATCTGTGATGAAATTGCTGGACAGCGTGCGTTGAATCTTCTCCAGTGGAAGTGTACAAGTTGATGATCTTTCCTCCCGGGTGTTTCTTAATCCAATGTGTAACATCGTAATAAAAACCATCGTACAACAATTCTTTTTTCGTTTCCATTCGCAAAACTTTAACACCGTTTCAAGAGTTAAAAATATTGTGCAACTCCAGTAAAGTCTCCGACTGCAGTCGCAAAATAAACTAATGTAGGTTTGTTACGTTCTTATTATTAATAAAGTGAATATGATATAGCTTGTAACATTCTGGTTGTTCAATACTAACATAATTCCCAGATTCTAATTCTGCTGGAAGCGCAAGCCGATAATGTAGAATACCTGTAAAAAACCTTTACATTGCAATTCAAGGACTAATTATTATTATCTAATGCGTGGGAAGTATCTGTACTCCTCTTATTATAAGAATTTATACTGCTCCATAATGAATTGGAAATTATTTTAGTATAGGAAATTCCTTAACTTTTGCTGTGTACGACGACTGCTCAAATACCTACGGGTTTTCCGTCGCATCGTTATACTCAGTTAATATTCAGCAGTGGTAAAATATATTATTCCTATACAACCTTAATTTGCACTGCAGCTAGTCAAAAGTTGATTTTATATTGAATATTCAATTTTAATTCGCAGTATTAAGAATGCAATTGTTAACTGTCGTTTTAATTTTTCTTATTGGCAGCAGATCAACAACAGGGTAACAGGTGTCTGAAAACTAACAGAAAATTTTATTAACAATTAAGCAAACCTGGTGAAAAAATCACAAAGCTAGTTACAAAAGACGGAAATTTAATTATTACTGATCAAGATATTACTGAAGTCAGTTTATTGTTAAAAAGATTACTCAGAATAATGTTAACATAGAGTATAGGCAGTATACATAGGCCATATTGTTGCCGCTGTACGAAGGGAAGGGTTCGCATAGTAATCCAATAAGTTACAGAGACATGTACAATTTGACTGATGTAAAAAAAGAAAGTTAAGTCAAATCACGGAATGATAATTCTGCTGTCTTGTAAACACCCACGAGAAAAAAGGGATGTTTCAATGGGATTTACGCTAAGGTCATTATAGCTCAGGGAAAATTATTTCAGGTTGATGAGAACCCTTCACAATTGTTTATTACTACAACTTTTTCAGTAGAAAAATTTGCAAATCTGTTCTCCAGAGATATTCTTGATTGAAAATTAAGTTTTATGTTGGACAGCTTATTGTGGTGTGTATACCTTTCGTGTCTTCTGGAAAAATTACTTGACAACTTTATTATTTATAATACCATTATTTATAATACAATATCTATAATACTATTTTTGAATATATTCGTAAATAGGAAAACCTTGGAATAAAAGCGGAAAATTCACCAGGGGCGCAATTAAGAAAGAATTTTATCTTCTCTATGGAATACCTTTTTGCAATAAATAAAGTTATTTTGAGACATCGCCCAAATTTGCAAATGTTTTTGCAGCTCCTTCGCTAAAACTGTATACGTTGTAGGTAAGATTGTCTTTCTTGGCCAAAGTCTTGACTCTGTCTCGCAATAATTTTATATAATAAAAATTTAGCATAATAATAATTTTCACAAAGAGTCTTTCTAAGAAGTGGTCTATGTACGTACTGTAATTATTTTCCAGAAGAAAATCAGTTCCCAGAGTGAAAAACAGGTTTGGAACAAGACTGCGGCAGATTCCAGCGTCCAGCGTTCCAGATTTATTCAGTCATATAGTTTACATGCCAAGAACCGCAGTTCAACTTGGGTGTAGCCTTGCACTTTATGTTCATACACTGTATTATTCTCAGTGTACTTTGACAATATTGCTGTATCACCAAACCAACTTAATATTAAGAGTCCACGCATTTTTCGGAAACCCGAAAAACTGAAAATATGTTCAAATATTCGGTAAATGGATTTACAAAGACATATCTGTCTTATTTAAAATGTTGTAAGTGTAAAAATAATGAATGAATTGTTGTAATTAATTTTTTGATATAATTCACAAATTATGTACATAATATCATTGCAAATAATAAAAAAACAAGATAATTTCTTTTTAAATTTCTGTTAATTACATAATAATTTCGGTGACATTGGAACCATATTTAAATACCTTACAGTGCGATTTGAATTGACAGCAGTTTGCTAATTGGTGATTGAGTGCAATCAAAAAACCGGGATGAGTGATTGATGCGTAGCTAAAAGATCGTCATCCAAAGTGAGCAAGAGCTGATAGACAAAACGGTAAATAAAACTAGCGTTTAGTTAAATTCACAAAAGAACGAAATAATTGAGAAATAAAAAAAGCAATTTATTGTTCTGGTCATCACTAAATGAAAAAGGCAATTCCAAGGGATAAACTTCATTATATTGCTCTACGGTAATAAGTAGTGGATACTCTAAATAATCAGACTGTTTTTCGTCAATTGAAATTTGCACTTTTAACTGTTGTGACTATAAAAATATTTACATTTTCCCATTTAAATTTAGTCCTTATGTATTTATTACTTTGCACAGTTAAGTTTGTCGCAATCAGATTATAGAATAATTAGGTGTAAAATTAGGTAACAATTATGTTCAACTACTTTTACTATACAATCATATATTCATGTATGGCTTTTGTTCACGCGATTTCGTTTAGGTCAGGTATGGGAACGGAAAACTGGATTCTTTTCCGCCCTGAAGGTCATCAGGATAACTCTATTTCTCTGTAGTGCTCATGGGAAAAAGAGACGGCAGCCGATTTACCATAAAATTACTTTTTATTCTGTACCATGGAATGAGCTTTATTGCAACGTATAGCAATGTATTACAACGTATAATTTGTCATCTTCATCTGGCAAGTCAAGGTTTTTGATGCAAGAGTTTTCTAGGTCACTGAAATAACTAGTAGAGTCATTATTTTTCCGGCTTTGGCAAGACAAAATATTGCATCCCAATTTTTGGTGAAATAGTCATTTCGTTGTCCTCTAAATGGCGCATATATTAATTAGGATTTTGTACTCCACTTTTAAATATCGTTTGGATTTCCTTTTTAGTTTGCTCAGACAATGTTTGCTTAGTATGAAAATGGGTCCCATAATTATACGTTAATACACATTTAATTTTGTTGCTGATAATAAACTTTAGCTCGGCAAGTCATGAGGCCTGTCTGCAAATCTATAAATAATATTTCCTGGTCTATTTAAAAAGTATTTGTTCATTTAAAAATTCACTTTGTTTGCGATGGAGGAAAATATCTCGAATTTCTTAGTAAGACGGCGATGACCTCCATGACTCGAGAAACTCCACTTTTCATAGGAAAGCTGTTGTAATCGTATCTCGGGAAAACATCCTTACCAATAATAAACCACTGTCTTTACTTGACTTATCCTATTAGACATATTTAGGGTAAATATTTGGTGATTCATTATTGAAATCGTATGTCATAAATTAAATATTAGGTTAAGGATTTAATATGCATAAGCAAAACGTCCAAAGTTTAGAAATAGAAATACTAGCTTAGGTATTTTGTGTGCGTAAGCATAAACACTGCATTAAACATTGTATTTGTGATTACTGTATTATTTTTTGTTTGCGAAATGAGTTCAACGTTTACTCAACTACAAATTGTTATAAATTGTTTAATTATGTTATTACTGTCATATTCGGAATTGCTATGATTGAATATATAAACCGTGTATTTGAACAATAAAGATCACTTGTTAATCAAAACTGTACCATTGAGCTAATGGTTGAATTTAGTTGAATACAATTTATCTTTTGTATTTTTATTATGCAGCTAATTATTTTATAGACTTAAATTAACATTCCCCGGTTATTCTTGAATTGATCGTGAAATAATTGGTGGGAGCTGAGGACAGAAATTAAGATGGACACAAAGGAAGTAATTCGCAGTCACTTAACTTACTTGGCAGAACACTTGACAAACTTGTTGGGAATCTTGAATTGCCTGATAGAAACAAACATAATTTCCTGCAACGAAAAGGAAGAAATTGTAAGTTAAAATTCATAATGTTTTAAGTCGGTTGCTTAGAACAAAAATTAACAATTTTGAAAGAGATTATAATCTTGAATTGTAAAGTGTAATTATAATTATCTCGGAGATCATGACATGATTAAGGAAAATGCAATTAAATTTTCTACATTTAATTTATTCATGCAGGAATCAGGAAAAACCACACAAGAAAGAAATTCGAAATTGCTGTTCGTAATACAAAAGAAGGACTTACCTCTTCGAATATTTTTAGATATACTCCGGGACACGAAGAATGAGCACTGCGCTGATAAAATAGAAGGAATATTTAGTCAACAAAAATTTAAAAGAAATTCTCCATTAAAGGATATTTGGTGGCCTGATTACAAATTCTTGATACAATCTCTTTACAAACGGAAGATGGGGGATAAATTGTTAGTTGAGGAATTACACGAAAAATTATTAAACGATGGAAACAGAATGGTGGTTATTACCGAGTCAGTGAATGCTTCCAAACTGACTGGAATGGGAGGAGTGGGAAAAACGTTGACATCAAAATGGTATGCTCATGAATACGAAAAGGAATATGATCACGTGGTTTGGATCGACTGCGGAGAAGGAATTCTTCTCACATCTTTTCAGAAGTTGGCCAGAGATTTAGAAGTGAAGAATTTGGACAAATTAGTGGACGTGGAGGATTATGCTAGAAAATGTTACGAGAGTTTGCAAGAGTTTAAATGTCTGTGGATATTTGACAATGCCGAGAATTATAGAGGAGAGGAAGGAATTCAGAACATTCTTCCAAAACTGAAAATAAATTTCTACTGTTTGATAACTTCTAGAAGTCGTGACTGGGGAACAGAAAATGGGTTCAACATTTCTCGCTTGGAATTGAACATCTTCGGAGACATGGAAAGCTTAGAATTCCTAAAAGCAAATTTGAAAATAGAATACAAAGAAGAACAATTAAAAGAATTGTGTCTACTCCTTGGAAATCTGCCCCTTGCAATGCAATTAGCAATAGCTGCTTTAAATAATGGAAAAATTGATTTGAAGAATTATATTCAAAAAACTGCAACTGAAGATTTGGAGAATATTGTTGATGTTCAATTTGACGATTATGAAAAAACGATAAACAAAAATGTAAAAATCTCTTTAGAATTAATTTCAAAGGAGAAACACGGCGAACTGGCTAACAGATTTTTGACGATTTTTGGATACATTCGATCCGAAGATGTCCACTCCAAATTTCTAATGAAAATAATGAAAGTAGATTTAAATGTCTTAAAAGATACCATTGATTTGTTGGAAAAGTACTCTTTGGTGAGTAAAACTGGAATTGTTGAAGAAACTCCTTTTGATGATGGCATTGTGGACAAAATACGCAGAAAAAGTACAATCAAGGTAGAAATGGATTTATTGAGTATCCACCGACTGCTTCAACAAGTGATTCGTCACAATGGAAAAACAACGGAGAAAAACAGCCTTCGAAAGATTCTTGGCTGCAAGGGATTTCTCGACTACAAACTAATTCCATTCACCAAATATGCAAGTGATGAATTAAGAAAAGAATTCCCAAAAGTAAAAACTCTATTGTTAGATCAACAGCAACTCAAAAAACTATTAGTAGAAAAGAGATTCGAGGAGTCTTTGCAATTGGCCAGATTTATTGACCAAGAAATAAAAACAAGGACAACTAAATTCAATTATGCAATTTGTCTGGAAACATGCGGACAGTTGGAGGAAGCAGTAGATATTCTGAAATGCATATTTATGTGCCAAGCAGAAAATGATGTGACAATCGCCGCAGAAATTCTTTTAAGTTACAAGGAATTGCCAATAAAAGTCGTGGAGTGTGGAAAGATTGTAGATATAGACATAAACCCCACACGGAGTCAAATCGGCAGTTTTCTCTTTCATTTATATTTTCGATTAGGCACAACTGAAGATGCTCTTAAAGAAAACGTTCACGGAGTACTGAAATATGTCTCTTCAAGTGACATTTTGCATTTCTTAGTAGAGAAAAAGATATTTCAAGAATCAGTTCAATTAGCCAAATATATTGACAAAGCAATAAACACGGTCACTACGAAATTCAATTACGCAATCTGCCTGGAGAAAAATGGACAGTCGGAAGATGAAATCCAGATTTTGGAGGAATTGTTCAAACAAGAAATAAAAGAAGAGATAAATTATAAGCATAATGTGGAAATAAAACTGTTGAAGTTGGAAGCAGAAGTGACAAAGTCTTTAGTTGGGGGTCACTTGTTGGTTTCTCACTGGAAAATGGACAACAAAGAAAGACTGCAAGAAATACTGGAAGAGAGAACATATTTTAGAATAATTCCTTCGCAAGAGACTTTGGCTGCTTTGCTGGGAATTCTGAATTCCAATTTATTCGAGTCCCATTACGCTCTTACAAATGATAAGGGATCGATAATTAAACTTCTACTGGGTGGTGATACAAAGCGAATCGAATTGTCAAATCCTGTACTTATTGATGTCTCTTTTCCACTTCCAAATGATTTGCAAGAGTTATTTTTAAGGGGAGTGACATTCAAAAGTGGAAATGAAAAATACACAAATAATATGAATGATATTAGTGAGTGGCTTCCAAAGAAACTCAGAACATTAGAAATCGTTTCTTATTCCGAGATACTTTTGTCTTTAGAATCCATTTCCTCCATTGAAAATATCACCGTGGAAAATTGTTCATTGAGTTTGGATTCTGTCCATCGAATCTCTCCAAAGAATTTGAAATTAGAGAGCGTTTCCTTTGTTGAGAATGGAAAAGAAGTACCAAATGTCAACGTTAATGTATTCATCGATTTCAACAAAATGAATCGGTTGGAACTTCTCTGTGATGACAAAAAGAAGAATCTGTCGATTGACTTGAGTGAGGAATCTGCCGATATCGAATATCTTCACTTGTATCGTGTGACAGTATTGAATTGTACATCACCCAATGGAAGAGTCATCATCAAGAAAGCAAAAATAAAAAACTGTTCCTTGGACTTGTCCATTCTTCCGCCATCATTAGAAAAACTCTCATTATCGTGGCACACTAAAATATTAGTGAGTGGAGGAAGTGATTTGCCAAATTTAAAATTTTTGAAATTAGAAAACAAATATCATTTATCTTATTTCTTATCTCTCCAATTGACTCACTTGTATTTAAATGGGGTTAAAGAAGTGAATGTTGATATCCTCCCACCAAGTGCCAAAATAATTAGAATAAATAAAAACATTAATGGGACAACATTACAGGGCGGAGTGATTCCTTTGGACAAACTAATTTTGCATGACTTCTCTTTGAATGAAGTGGAGGAAGTGTTGCCTCACTTCCACCCAGAACAACTCGTCCTTCATTGCTATTCCTATAAGTCATACAAACCAGTTGATTTGATTCAGCTGGTGGCCAAGAAAATACCCACAATTGCAATTGGAACAGTTGATTGGAGGGATGAGGATTTCAAGAATTCCAATATCTCCAAACAAGTGGACCGAAAATCAGAATATTATTTATTGCATGAAGACACAGGAAAAGCTATTGAAGAGGAAGTGTTTGACGAATTTTGCACATTTTAGAAGACACTTTCGAAGTCTGGTATTTAATTTTGCAGAGAGATAGATGACTGAATGGAACTTCTTGCGATCCCCTAAACGATATCCCAAAACGACTAAGTTTTTCCCCGTCAATATGTTTTTGGGAGGAACTGAGATAACACCAGATTTACACAAAAAAGACCTCAGGAGCAATTTTAAAATGCCAAACATGTGAGATAATCTTGTTTTGCCATCAATACAAAAAATAAACTCGAGACGTTTTTTGTGAGTAAAATTAATCTTGTCTAATTAATTAAAGTTGTCCATAATTGCCTTATTAAAATTTCAGACCAGTATTTTCGCTCCTATTGAAGTAGATGTTAGTTATATTTCAGCCCAGGATTTCCAGAACTATTGACGTATATAGTTGTCCAGTATTTCCGGAACTACAGAAGTAGTTTTCCAATATTTCCAGAACTATTGAAATAGTTATCCAGTATTTCCAGAACTATTGAAGTCGCTGTCAAGTATTTTCAGAACTATTGGAGTAGTTGTCAAGTATTTCCAGATTACGATTAGAAAAATATTCAATGTAATTTGCTAAGAGTAATTTGTAATTGAATGTAATCGTAATCTTCCGTCACTCCGGTTCTTTCCCTTCCTGATGATTCTGAAGGTGGTTGACGATAGAGTTGCTTGTATGTCTAGATGATTACACTTTAAAAACTATCAAGCGACTTTTGCTAACAATGTGTTACGAAATTAGGAAAAACGAAACCGACGAAGCGCAATAATCGTTTACGGAATTATGAAACGCAACAATGGTTTACTTACGAAAAGCAAAACCGGCTACACCAAAGTCTTGAATAACATCCTGTGGCAGATCTTTCGTTTGTATAGTACTCAGCAGAGTTTTCTTGAAGTCCACGAAGTTTGAAGTAGAAATATCATTCGTAACTGAAAATATAAAACAACGGTAGCATTTGTTTTAAAACTATTTTTGTATGTAAGGAGCCCTGGGAGCATTATTTTTCATGGGATTATAATTCCGAATATTTCTTATTAAATAAAAATTATAATCTATCTTACCTTTTATTCCTAGTTTTCGAGAATAAGTTTTCGTCATAATTTGAACTTTCACCAAGCACATTTTTGCGTAGTAGCGAAAGTAAGCAAAAAACAAATATATTTAAAGCGGTAGCATTAGGGATTTCAGGAAAAACTGTGTTGTCATTATGTGACGCAAATAATCAAACAGATTTTAAAAAGTAGAACGAACATTTGTTGTTTTACATGTGCTTATATACGATTCACTGAGATGACTTGAATATTTACCATGAATGATATTTTTATAAATAAAAGTGTATCGTTGCAATCAGTCAGAAAATCAGTCTTTTAATGTAAATAAGTTGGTTATGACAAGGTTGATTGGTTTACAATCAAAGCGGGATACAAATGTAGCACATTTATAGCAATAAAATACATTTCTAAGCTAAATGAATGTAAAGTGCGGGGCATCACTTCAAGAAGACAGTACATTACTCATTACAGTAATATAGTTTATATACGCTATTTAATTCTGTTATATACAGCAATAGTAGCGTCATGGGTTTTCCGAGTAGTAGCCGAAACCCAATATTTATTGGCATTTTGGTATGTAGAACTCAAGTAAAAATAAGTACTAAACTCCACGTACCAAGTAAACTTATTTTAAAGTGCCTTATTTCCATCAACTCAATTAAATGTTGTTATTGATTGAGTTAAACCTAGTTGTGTACTACCTCATATTAAAAAGTCCTTAATACTAAATGAGCCCGAGCCCAATGAAAACCACAACAACACAAATAAACCATTTCAAAACGGCTGTAGCACAGTAGTGCAACTGTATTATTTTGCATAAAACAAGTTTCAATTTATTTCAAATTATTCAAAAAAGTTTCAATTTATTTCAAATTATTCAAAAAGTTTCAATTTATTTCAAATTATTGAAAAAGTTTCAATTTATTTCAAATTATTCAAAAAGTTTCAATTTATTTCAAATTATTTAAAAAAATTTCAATTTATTTCAAATTATCCAAAAAAGCTCCAATTTATTTCAAATTATTCAAAAAAATTTCAGTGTATTTTCAACTATTCAAAAAAGTTTCAGTGTATTTTAAACTATTCAAAAAAGTTTCAGTGTATTTTAAACTATTCAAAAAAGTTTCAGTGTATTTTAAATTATTCAAAAAAGTTTCAGTGTATTTTAAATTATTCAAAAAAGTTTCAGTGTATTTTAAATTATTCAAAAAAGTTTCAGTGTATTTTAAATTATTCAAAAAAGTTTCAATTTATTCAAAAATGTTTGAATTAATTTGAATTCAAACATTCAAAAGAAAGGGTTCCCAATTTTGCTCATTTTCAAACCTGTTCATAAGGAGAACCTATATTTTCACAATGTGGAAACAAATGCCAAAAATTTTTAACCGTTCTTCAGTTACAGCGTTTATCTCACTGAATAACTAACTAAATGACTGACTAACTGACTGACTAGACAGACAGCCCTATCGTATACAGTAGTTGCACTACTGAACAAATATCCAGCCCAGCTGCATTAATATTTCAGGACGGAGAAATGTTCTAAAGCCTTTACGCTAATAATGCGTCATACTTTATACACTCCTTTCTATTTTAGAACCATGAAGTTATTGTAACCGATATTTTTTCACAGTCAACAGAAAATCCAACTGTAACACTGTTATTTACAGGAGTCGAGTTCAGTCTGTGCCGCAATCAACACATATTTTATTAGTCTCTCATTTAATCTGTTATATCTAAGAAAAAACGTAAGATAATTGGTAGTAATTAGTGTCATTATAATCCACATGTTATTGAGTACACATTTGTATCTTTTTTGAAATTATCCACAATCATTTCCTTGTTCTTTTCACTAAAAACCATAATTTGTTAGAAATTTTGATAAATATTACAAGTAAGCGAAGATTGTTTGTGCAACGCAAAACGACCATCTGCAAAACGACAGAGTTTACCGTCATAATTTGCAACAGAGCAATTTACTGCAATAATTTTTAAACCAACTAAGGTGTTTACTATAATAGTATTGTTTAACCGACTAGAGTTTACTAAGATAATTCCTTTTAAACCGATTAAGGAGTTTATTGTAAAATATTATTAAAACAGATTTAAGATTGTAGTGCATTAAAAATTGGGAAGAGTTAAGAGTTTACTGTAATAAGTACTGAAAGGGGAAGGAGTTTATCGTAATAATTTATTGAAAATGTGAAAACCTTTATTGTCATACATATTCAGAAAAGACAATAAGAGTTTTAATGTAATACGCAATGAAAAAAGTGAAGGAGTTTATTATATATTGTAACCTGTATTGGAATACCTAAGGATAATTACTGTGAGAAATGAACTGCTTTATAAATCTCGTCAAAAATCTTTACTTTTATTATAAACCTGTACAATATTATCTATTTTAAAGTCTTTACATTCTCAATAGATTTCTTTTTCAACTTATGATTTTGTAGCTCCTGAACAAGGCTTTAGGATCAAAGTGGATTCCTTGTAAAAAACAAAATATCAGTAACCGGGACTGATATATCTTTGCTTACCCCTGTAAAGTTTTTTGATAATTGAAGGTCAAATGTAAAACGAAGGTCAGTAACCAATCTAACACATCTTGGCAGATTGCTAAATATGAATTTGCATACTAAACAAAATTGTAATGTTGATCTGCTTTTGTATTTGTACCGAACTTCAATGTTAGGACACTGTGTAGCGATGAAATTCTTTATAATGATCTAAGTTTTAGGACCGGTCCCTCTATGTAATAGATTTTATCATTGTGAGATAAATAATCTTTCTAGTTAATAGTGAATGGATTCTCGACAAGTTTTTGAAGTAGACCTAAGTTTGACACTGCGGAAAAAATTGTTCAATGTTCAAATTTATTCAGTACAAAAAAAAATTGCATTGTTTTAAAATTATAGCCCATTATACTAAAGTATGCATATGGCTCAACTCAACCCCACCTCTTTAAATTAAATATTGTAATGGTATAACACACTATGCGATGTAAAGACCACTGGTCACATGATCAGAATTGAAATAATAATAATAATACTGCTATTTACATTAATAGCACCATACCAGTTGCATTAATATTTCAGGACTGAGAAATGTTTTAAAGCTATTAACCTAATAATGCGTCATACTTTATACACTGCCTTCAGTTTTATTTACAACCATGAAGTTACTATAAGTTATTCTCTCTCACAGTCAACAGCAAATCAAACAGTAATACTGCTATTTATACTGAAAAATGAATTAACTTAATTCATTTTAAAAACACAACAATGTATACAGATTTTCAGTATTTCTAAGTAACTTTATATTTCAAGATATTTGTTTCTGTGGACTCATCCCCTTCGGGATAGAAAATCGTCGAGTCAACGTCTCTTTTCCAAAATGGAGGATACTGGCATGGGCAACGGGAGCCATGGCTATGGCCCCCGTTGCCCATGTCAGCTTCTTCTATTTGGAGAGACGGCCATCGTCAACTTTACTGTTTGTGTTCTTCGAACTATTTTGCAAGTCTACAGCATTGCTGATTCAAGATGGCGAATTCAAGATTACCTGATGGTTTTCTGTTTCATCATTTTAGTGTTTATCTCTACAGTCCTTGAAGACGAATGTCATATTAGCAGATGACATCCGTCTTCAAGGGACTGGAAGGAATGCCAGAAGTCATCAATCTATGTTTTCAACTAGATGATAAACTAACAGGTATGACCCAAATTAAATACTCATTAATGCATCCAAAGAAAATATAAATCGAGGCTTTAATATAAGAAAAATTATTCCATCTGAACTATTATTACTTTCCGAACACAAATAAACAATTTTTTCCTAAATCATTACAGACTAGTATAGTATATGGTGTTCCATATCGCTTTGTAAGAATGTATGTAGCACTTTGTTGACCTGTTTCATTCACAACAATGGAAAATGAAAATTCAAAGGGTAATATTAAAATTGAAAACGGGGAGATACAGAAAGGTAGAAGTTCAAAGGATTCCCAAGTGAAAAGTGTCGCTTTTCCAAAAAATCTGGTGACATTCATTGGTAATTAGTAATACAAATATTAATACAATGTACTTTGAAGGAAAGTCCATATACAATAAATATTAATATTTATAATGACATATTATTATGTTTCCGCTATAGCAAATAGAGGAAATAAAGCCAAAGAAGGGATACATACGGCAGTGCCATTAAAATTGGACTACTTGGCAATATTTCTGACTTCATTTGTGCCAGTGGAAATAAAACTTGTATTTCTCTTTTCGTCTTACGCTGCGATCTTTCCGACACGACTGAATTTGAACCGACAATTTGCGCTGAAAGAAATAACTGCGATGGAAATGAAAATAATTCTGATTTACGGAATCGCTGTATTCTTCGTGGTGATGACATTCGAGATGCCACTTTTTTGATGTTGGGTTGTGTCTACAATCAATTCACCAAATACTGGATTCGTCACCTCTGTACACGTCACTGGATTTTCAGTTGTTCCTCGATCCCATTTTCTAAAGTAAATGGGGTCGGGGAACAACTGAAAATCTACTCGTGGCTGATCCGCATAACAAATACCTCAACAGAATGATTGCTTCCACTGTGGTTCCAATTTTAATTTCCGCAGGACTAAGCCTGTATTGTATTTCCATCTACTACGGGTCCATTAAGTTAAAGAACAAAATGGAATTCCTGGAAAATCTTTTCTTGCCTATTCTGTATGTCGTTTTGTTTCTCTTAAATGTTTTTCTTGCAACAGGCATCTGAAATGCACGGCTTGTCCAGCAATTTCTTAAAAAAAGGCAAAGCCATCAGAATCCATGGGTGAGACGAAAGGCAAGGTTAATGAAGCCAATGTGTATCCAGGTTGGAGCATTTGGGTTTATTGACAAAGATTTTATTTTAACTTTATTTGCTTTCCTTGCGAAAAAACTTGTGGATATCCTCGTAGCGGAGAATGCAGGTGACTTGTTATAAAGCTCCATTAGCACTTAAGAAAAGTACTAGCATTTTCAAATGCTCTCTAAAAAACATTATGATGAAAGATTTTTATGGATGTTTAATGAAAAATCGGATTGCGAACCCAATTTAAATAATAAATCATTGAATGCCTGTAGTGTATTACCAAAAAAGTAAGGGGAAAAAAGTAAAAGGTATTTTAAACTAGTTTTGGAAACTCCAGATGTGAATGAATACTCCGTGGGATAAAATAGAATCTGAGGAGAAATGGTCGAATCACGTGTGGACTTTGTTCTCTTATTTTGCAAACTAAAAGCTACGAACATTATGCATACTGATTGTTTATTTAGCTTAGATACTGAAGGAATGAAATAAAAATAGTAAAACCCATACATTTGGATACAATTTCATGTAGTGTAAATCCTTGTAAGAATTTATTGCTCTAGTTCCTTTATTTTAACTATCCGTATCGTATTTATTTTGATGAATTGAGCAAAATAAAATGTTCATACATTAATTGTTGGCAAAATCAAAAATATTTTTTTAGATCCTTAATGCTGTGTTTGTTCCTGGCGGATTGAGCCTAAGTTTTTCTTACTGCTAAAGTTATACATTAGTTAGAAAAATTCGCAGTAGTACGTAAATTGCACGCAGACTATATGGGATTGTAAAATCAATATTAGTTTTTTGTTTACGTTCATTTTGTAGTGTATTGTCTGTGAATTATACTTGCTTGTCTTGTATATTAAAACCTTGCTCTGTACTAAATAAAGCATCGCTTTACGAATAGGGAAATCAATAAAAAATGTTAAGCGGTTAAGCCTAGAAATTGCATGGCGTATATAATAAAAGAACTCATCGCCCTTTCTGGCTCCTGATATTTACTGGGCATTTGAAAGTAGTCTCAAGCTTACTGTGTGAATACTAAATTAAATTGGTATAAGGAATCAATTCCGGGAATTCCTATTTTAAACAAAGCCTGGATTTTATTGAATAGCAGTATGTTTATTCAATTCATACAAACATATTTCGATGACACTCATTAAACGTATTGACTGCTGCTAACAATGAATAATCTGCTTTAAAAACAAACTAGCATTTAATTCAAAAATGTTTTTATGTATAAATATATTAATTGATTCGGCTCGCCCCGTCTTCAAAACATTATAGGACATTTTCCATTTTGATAACATTTTTTTGGCTGCAAAAATTAAATACATCAGCAAAATTAGTGAACAATTTCATTTTTGTTAAAAATAATTTTTAATCATAGATAATATATATTATATTCAGAGGAGTAGCGTTGATAATTTTATACCATTTTGTTCATTGAGTCACCCTTTGTCTGCTGGCGGTCGAAGCTTGTCGTTTTGCCGAGGGAGGTTGAAGATTTTTTATGTTCTGAAGTCTATATAAAATGATCACAAAGAAGATGAGATAAATCTGTCAGTCTAATTATTTGACTGGGACAAACACTTTCACCATGACCACTAATCAAAATTCTACATTGCCAAGTCTTGATAATGATATGTGTTACATATGTGGTTTAAATTGTCTTTCTCTGGCAAAGATGATTCCTCATGCTGTGTCCAATGTGACAAATGTGATGGCTGGTACCACTTGCTTTGCACTGAATTAAGAGATCTTACTCCCAGTCAAGTCGAAAATGTCGATTATCTGTGTGATTATTGCTTGGATAAATTCCCAAATATTGATGAAGCCTTAAACAGAATTTATAATAATGATATTAATCAGAATGAACATGTTAATATAGTTGATGATGATACTGCTATATCTTCAACAAACGAGGTCAATTCTAATATTCATATAGTCAAGAATATGGAAAATTTATTTGTGAACAAATCTCAAAAACCAACTAATATTCCTGACAGTCCTTGTCCAATCTGTGGATTCTTATGCAGGGGGAATCGAGGAATAGCTGCCCATAAAAGAGCGAGACATCCAACTGAATCTAGAACTGAATCAGTAATTAAGTTAACTAAGGATAAAAATGAAACACAAATAGTAGTGCCAAACCCAAAAAGTAATTTGAAATCTAAAGGAAAAGTTAACTCTGAAACGGATGAAATACGAACTAAATTAAAAGATATTGAGGTATCATTAGCCGGAATGTTGGACAAGCAGCCAAACGAAGATGAGTTTAATATTATTGTTGATCAACTGGTACTTCTTTTGCAAAACGCTAACGATACGTTGCCTGGACCAAAAAACCCAGCGAGGAAATACTATAATATAAGAAAAGCAAAAATATGTGTTAACAATCAACGGAAATTTACTCAAAGTACTAATCCTATGCGCCAAACTAAAAGAGATAAGGCTAAGAGGAATGACAAGTTTAACTATGACCTAATCCAGTATCAATACTACAACGAAAGAAAAAAGTGCGCAAGAAAAATCTTAAATTCTGAATCTAAACCATGTAATATTGATCTTACCGAATTGCATTCATCGTTTACTGAGAGATGGTCTACCAGTAATGATTGTACAAGATCCCATTTAAGCTACGGCAACATTAACCAAGAAACACAGAATGGCATTGATGATTCTTTTAGTGACAAAGTATCACCTGATGAAATTCTAAGTGTATTGAAAGGAATTTCATCGGATAGTTCTCCAGGATCGGATAAAATATTAATCAGAACCATCAAGTACTTTTCAATTGAAGTTATTCTTGCGTATTTATCGAGCATTATACTTAAATGGAACTTAATACCGAAGCATTTCAGAGAGGGAAAAACTATCTTAATCTATAAAAATGGTGATCCTAATAGCTGTTCAAATTGGAGACCCATTTCAATTTGCTCCTTCTTAAGAAGAATTGTGGAAAGACTTTACGATAGATATTTGAGATCTTACTGCAAATTTAGCTGCCATCAGAGAGGATTCACTAGTAAATCTGGAGTTCTCGTTAATTCTGAAATACTAAATCAGTGTTTAAAGCACGCTAAGTCGAATAAAAAGGACATTTCAGTTATTTTATTGGATATTTCTAAGGCCTTTGACTATGCTGGACATAAACACCTAATTTCAACATTAAATGCTTCTCCGATTCCCTCTCCTTTGAGAAATGTGATAATTTCTTTATTGACCGGTAACTTTACATACATTGAAACTAAAAGAGGAAGATCTGAAAGGATTGTATTAAAACGAGGATTATTTCAAGGGCTACCACTCTCGCCTACACTATTCAATCTGTCAATCGATTTCATGCTGAAATCCCTTTCAGAGCATGATGTGCGAGAAACTTATGGCTATCAATTATCACCAGAAATTGAAAAGACGTCTGTTCTGGGTTTTGCGGATGATACGTGTTTAATCGGAAATTCAATAAATAGTTCTACCGACCTTTTCAATATTGCTAATAATTGTCTGCAGCAAATTGGATTGGAACTCAACATTGAAAAATGTTTGTTAATCTCACTTAAAGGAGGCATTCAATCTGAGGAACCTTTACTAATTAACGATAATATAACAATTAATTCTTTAAAAAGAGGTGAATCCGTCCGATATCTTGGAGTATTGTTTAAGGATGAAGTATATTTCAATGAAAGAAATTTTTTGCTAAAATTTCACAAGGACATGGAAAGGATTGTGTCTACTCCACTACTAACTCCAATACAGAAGTTAAATATACTGAATATCTACATTTGGCCAAGATTAACATTTTCTTTCCAAGTTGCACCATTGAAAAGTTTAAAAAACAAATTTCTGTCAACTCTGGATAAACTGATTCGAAGTGCAATTAAAGAAATAATTGGTATTCCTGCTGATACTCCATCTTCAATGTTGTACAGTCCTAGTAAATGGAAAGGCTTACAATTAATTAATTTGGAATGGGAAGCCTTCATCCAAAGATATGGATCATTTGACACTTTAGCTAATAGTAATATTAATCAATTGAAACATCTCAGCTTTTTTTATGAATGTGAAATGAATTCTTGCCTCAAAAAACTAAAGATTGATAACATTAGTGTTGTTTATAAAAACATTTCACATGAAGACATAAAAAAGAACTCCACTACTCAAAAACTAAGAAACTATCTTCGTGAGAGAAGCTTCCAAGAATGGACAAAACTTAAACAGAAAGGATATGGAGTTGTATTATTTCAAGAATGTCCATACGCAAATAAATGGATTAATAATCCAATTGGAATTTCTTCCTCTGAATGGACAAATACTATTAAGATGAATTGTAATGTAGCTGCTGTCAGAACTATCCCTGGGAGAACTTTAGAGAACATCCAGTGTAGACATTGTCTAGCTGAGAAAGAAACCTTATCTCATGTTCTCGGATTTTGTCCCAAGGGTGAACTTTTACGTAATAACAGACACAATACAATTAGAACTATTATCGCAAATAGTTTCCGGGATAGTGACACTTGGGAAGTCCATGAGGAGCTACATTGCATTATGGAAAACGGATCGAATGGTCGAATTGACATTTTAATTATTGACAAGAGAAATAGAAATGCTGTTATTCTTGACCCAACTATCCGTATGGAATCTAGTGAGTATCAACCTATAGAGGTTAATGAAGAGAAGAAATTAAAATATGTATCATCAATTCCTTTTTTCAAATCTAAATTTGATATTGATACGATTGAGATTATTGGCTTAATGATCGGCGCCCGTGGTACTATAACCGGTTTTTTCTATGATTTTATGAAAAAGTTCTACTTGCCTAAATCAATGATAAATGATATTGTGATTTCAGTGATTCGTGGTTCTATTAATATTCTACATAATCATTTATATTCCCATTATAAACCATAGTATAACGTAATCTATGATGTGAATTGATGTAAAATGAGCTTTCGTCTGATATGAGTTCTTGATTTGTAGTTTAATTTTATAATATTGTTAACCCAAATTTATTCTAAGTATTCTGAGTCTTATGGCTACCAAAGTTGTTTGGCAGAAATCAATAAAATTGATGTTTCTCTCTGGTATTATTCATAACTGCGACACAACTTCAAGCACACTGTAAGAAAATGATTAATTGTGTACAAAAATGTGTTTATCTACATCGTGTTTCATCAATTCCTACTTCCTGTAATTAGAATTTGGAATCGCTTAGCTTGCGTCCAATGGATTTTCGTCACCCAATAATTTTAGATAGAAACTCAAGATTGCTAAATCTCATATTTTCGTATAATATCATCATTTCAACAACAATAATAAAAGTTAACTTAGTAGCAGAAAAATCCCAAAAGACTGTCGTAACCTAGGCGCCTAGACAACCTCTACCTAGGTGATGCCATACTAATGAATATAAAAGGATTCGACTACTTATGGGGATAAAAATGTAACTTTTTCGACCATTGAGTTATTCTACTAATGAGTCCCCTTTCTGTAGTCTAATCCCATTCTTGACTTTGGTCGAATCCTATTACCTATGTTTATTAGTTAGTACCACCTAGATGAGAGGCGCGCGGAACTCAAATCCTGAGTGACTTGCAGTTATTTTCTTAAGAAAATTTTTTGGAGGGAAAAGCCACGATGGAGAGCGGACGAGGACCGAGCCAGGGGAATGTGGGGTACCACACAACTGGGCGGAACTCTGTCTCTCTAGACATATGGGAATGGATTGGAGGTCAGGTCGCAAAAGCGGCTGGAAACTCTCACCTATTCCCACATTATTATACTCTCAGTAAGTATAATACAACGTAATACAACAATGGGAGGTGAGTTTTGGCTCGATTCTCATTGTTGTGTTGAACAAAAGTCAAAAAAATGTAAGCCAAATGTAAGTAATGTGTCACTATCTATTAATATTATTATTTATTATTTACTATTTATTATTTTCTGCACAAATATGCTCACATCACAGCTTATCTTTTTATTGCATCATTATTACACTTTCAATGGAGATCTCATTTATTCACTGTTATTTATTATTTATTGCTACCATTATTACTATTTATTATTGATTGCTTTTCATTGAAATCTCAATATTTATTTATGGTGTTCGCTCCTGCAATTGGAGCATTGGAACACATGTTTACCAAAACACACATGCGAAACTCAGTTTCAATTTTAAAATCAATTTTAATAAACATTAGGTCTTACCCATTCTTGTTCTGTAGTGAGGAGGACAGAGTCCTAATGGAAATGGACAACCCAGAAGGCTCCTGCCCCAGTGACACAGTAGAGGAAGTCACGGAGGAGCTCGAGAAAAATCTTTTAGAAGAGGAGGAGGAAGGCGAAGGAGGGACTGCCGGGGAGAAATCCTTAGCGGAAACCTCCACCGCCCCCAAAATTAAAGAACAAAACGGGAGGAGCACGACAAGTGGAGCGGCCAAACGAAGGCGCAGAGACGACAGATTGAGGGCCGAGGGGAAAACTGTGCCCCCACGTCGGCGTCGTGCCAAAACATTTGGCCCCACACCTCAACCAACACAACACGGCGAACGGCAAGAGGGCCGAAAGAGGAAGACACCGGACGGAGGGGGCGAGCCCACTGGGGACACCCCTCCAAACAAAGTAAACAGAGTCGGAGATCCGAGACCCCTGCGAGGAGCTCCTGCGTCACATCGGATCGTCATCACCGATAAGGAGAAAACTTGGATAATAGAAAAACAACTCCAGGAGCTGAAAACGTTCCTCGAGAGCAAGATGATTGAATACCGAGGGGCCGACCTGCTTGATGGCGTCAGGGGTAAACCCTGGTTCTACAGAGGCAGGGGGTACATCGAGTGCCTCACGGAACCAGCGCAAAAGTGGATGTTTGCCCACATTAAAAATTTCAAGAATGGTGAGATGGTAGGGTGGGCGGGGCTACCACAGAGCAACCTGGAGATCTTCATTAAATGTGCCCCCCCACCTGAAGAATCACTAAGTCTCAAACTTATATTTGAGAACATCACGACAGCGGTCACCGAACTCCACGGCAGGCTAGATGATCCAATCTGGTATGCCTTGATGGGGAGGACGGACTACCTGTCTTCACCTGTAAATGGGTACAAGTTTTTCGTCGTGGTAGAGGAGGTCTTTTTTGAACTTCTCAAACCAAGATTTGAAGGAAGGACAGACTTCCAACTTCAAAGTTTGTTTTATTCTCTCAATCTAAAAGTAGGAGGGCAGATGGGGGCGGTTCCAAGGGATCCTCAGGCCCCCTAATAACAATCAAGCCTCACTACAACAGCAACAACAAACACAACTGAATGAATGAGAACGGTATGAATGGTTTTTCTTTTCATTTATTTCTTCTAGTTCTAGATTCCGAATGGCAACAAGGAATCCACGGCATATTGCTATGCTGGACTCTTAAAACAAATTGTCGACGGGCAACATTTGGAGGACCAACTACAATTTGGTTCTCCAGCTGACCGTCTGCAGACATGCAAATCGAATGCGGGCAGGTGCACATAGAAATATTAAGTAGGGAGAAATGCGCATGGAAAACCCCTTCACTTTTCCAGTCCCCTTGCACTTTAACTATGGAAAGTGCTTTTTGACTATTAGAAGTCCCATTTGACCTAGTATACCAAAAAATTCTTTGGCGATGTTTACATATTTCGAAAGCTAATTTTTTGCTCGATTTTTCTATAACAATTATGGGGCACCGACAAACTGCGGTTGAAAAGTTATAGCCAGTTATATTTTTACGTATTTCTGTAAGTTTACCAAACAGTCTACTCTGCTTGCAAGACAAAGGGCGCGTTTATATGTATTACGCATATCCATGCACGCTGCAGGTAGCTGACGGCTACTCTAGGTTTGGTTAAGTCTGGTTATTTAGAACCGAACCTTTTTACCTCCCAACACAACCCTTTCTTCAAAGGAGCAAACCATTACATAGACTGCTTATACTGTGGGGTGGGTGGGCCAGACAGCTGAAGGGTAAGCCACAGGCGGTTACTAACACAAAGGCCAATGACTAAACTTGTAGGACCTAGTGTTACATCATCTCCCCCGCCGAATGTCAATTTTCTACAAATAAACAACACTGTCACGCAGCCACAGCACTTCTGGCAAAGAAGGAGCTGGGGCCGACATACGTAATTCTGATCCAAGAACCCTACATCTTCAAAGGGATTGTGAGGGGCCTAAATAGGAAAGAGAAGATCATGCTGCAGGGAGCCAGATGGGACCGCGTGCATGTATTATAACATCCCCCAACATAGTTGCATGGCCCTTAACAGAATTCTGGACAAGGGACCAGATAGCTATTAAAATTAGGGAAGGCAACAGGGACATAGTGTACGTCTCAGCGTACCTGCCCTATGAAGAACAAGTACCTTCGAAGCCTCTAGAGAACTTAATTGAGTTCTGCGGGAGGCAAGGGTTACCAATTGTGATTGGCAGTGATGCCAATGCACACAACGAAATCTGGGGGAGTACTGACACCAATAGCAGGGGCAGTGCACTCCTGGAATTCATTACCACATCTAACCTAAGCGTAGCCAACAGAGGTCACTCTCCCACTTTTGTGAACTCTAGACGGAAAGAGATAATTGACATAACAATAACCTCAGATGACATGATTGACAGTAGAATAGAATATAATAGAATTTTATTTCACTGTATAATTGATTTGGCCCTTGGCCTTTACAATACAGTTATTATAATGTGTATTATGCATTTACAATTTTCATTTTTCATTTTTGAGATTCGCGTTTACAAGTTAGAAAGAATGTAATATAAAAGTACTTTAACTTAAAATTAACCTATAAGTAAGCTTAAATAATTAATTACGGTAATATTAATTGCTATGAGCTAACTCCAGTAAATGTTTTCTCGTTTTCAGAACACTAATCCAAAAGTTTAGTAATATTTTATACGTACGCTCATTAATTAATGTTAAGTAGGACACAATGTCTTTTCTACTGATAATTTCTGTATTAAAGTTATTTAGCAGAATCCTTCTCTGAGTTAAATAATGCGGACAAACAAAAATTAAATGATATGCATCCTCGATATCTTTTGTATTACATAGAGAACAGTTGTGGTCTTCAGAAGAAGTTTTACTGTACATTATATTGTGACCAGCTAGTTTTACACTTTTTCCTGCTAGAGTGAAGTAATTTACATTCAGTCTCAGCTGTATTATAAGGACCACTGTCGTCCAACTAATGTTTTCGTCTAAGTATTTTTCCCTTTGGATCTTCGTATGAATTTGCTTGTAGTGCTTAAGGCTATTGCTAGTTTGCATGCTGGCTATATCGTTTTCAATCATTTTATTTTTCACTTTACCTAGAGCTTGCGTTACTGCTATTACTTTCTCCTTTGAAGATAAGGAATCAAAATGCTCGTCGAAAATAGAGAAAAGTTCCCATTTTGTAATTATACTCATTAATTGCGCATACCAATTATTTTTGAAGTGTCCTTTTTGGTAATCGGACTTTAACGCTTCGAAGGATTCTCTCAATAAACTGTTTCTTGGTTTACTCAGAATTTTAAGCAGGAAATTTAAAGTTTGTTTTATTAACTTGAATTCATAAGGTAAAATATTTGCCTCTAGTCTGAGAAACCATCGTGGGGTCATAGTTGGTAATTGAAACAACCTGCGATAAAAGTTTGCTTGAAAAATGTCAAACAACTCTGTAAATCGGATTCCCCAAGTATGGGAACAATAACCAACTACCGATTGCACCATTGCTTCAAAAAGTTTGTTGTGTGAATCAAATGTTTTAAGTTTACTTTTGTAAAATATTTCAAATGTTGATTGTACAGCTCTTTTCCCTTTATTAAAAAAATGCTTACTTATATCAGTATTACTTAAAGTGTCGTGGAATGGCACCCCTAGATAATCGTATTTGCTAACTATTTCTATTTCCTCTTCGCCCCAAAAAAATCTTGGGGGTGATCTAACGGTGCCACGTTTCCTAAAAATCATAACTTTTGTTTTGTGAAGATTAACTTTCAAGTTATTTTCTTCAAAAAACGCTTGTAAAATGTTAATTTTTTCTTGTAAATATACTGCGTTTGTTGCAAGTAGAACGATGTCATCTGCATAAAGTAACATGTGCAAGTCTAATGCGCATAAACGTAACCCTGGTATGCCAGAATTTTTCATTAAAGTAATAATGTCTTCTAAAAATATGGTGAATAACTTAGGGCTAAGAGTTTCTCCTTGCAGTATACCTTTGCTTATCTTAATTCTTTCGGAAAACCCAGAATTCGTTCTTACTTTTGCAGTTGCATTAAAATACAAATTTTGGATACACGAGATAAATTTTGTACTAAGACCTACCGAGTGTAATTTTGTCCATAATTTTTTGTGGCAGACGGAATCAAAAGCTTGACTTAAATCTATAAAGAGAGCATAGATATATTTATTTTTATTATTTAAATTGTGTTGGATAGCCGCGTTTAGAGTAAACACGTGATCTTCGCAGCCTGAACCTGATTTGTAAGCAGCCTGGAAATCTGAAATAATTTTATTTTTACTACACCAATAATTTAATCGGCTACTTAATAATTGTGTAAATAACTTTAGTACCGTATTTAACAGCGAGATCGGCCGGTAATTTTTAGGGTCTTTGCAGTCGCCTTTTTTAAATATCGGAGAAATAATAACCTCACTCCAATTTTTGGGGAGATCATTCTTATTCCAAATGTCATTAAGCGTATCTAATAAGTTAATTCTAGTGTCAGTGTCCATTGATTTCCATACTTCGTTTGGTATACCATCAGAACCGGGAGATTTTTCGGATTTTAAATTTTTAATTGCTCTGTTAAGTTCTTCAAACGAAAAATCGGAGTCAAGTATACTGTCTTCTATAGTGTCAGTATTTGTGTTGCTTTCTCTATTCTGGTTGTGTAAGTGCAAATTACCAGTTATGTCAAACAAATTGATTGACAGTATAGTGGGCTGGAGAGTGGAACCTGACGGAACACTTTCGGACCACAGGTACATCAGATGGGAAATCGCCCTCGGAAAAAGGGCTCCCATATCATGCCGAAATTCAAAAAGTACAAACTGGGCCCTCTTCGGAGCAGAAGCCCAAGACAAATTAGCACTGCTGTCAATGACTCAAATCTTGACGGTAGCAGAGTTGGAGAGCAGGGTAGAGAACGTTACCGGTGTACTACTGGGAGCCTTCTACAAATCCTGCACGCTCAAAACAATAACCACTAGGCATTACGTAGACTGGTGGTCAAGAGAAATCTCCTTACTAAGAAAGAAATACCGGGGCACACAGAAAACGTATGACCGAGGTTTCAATGTGTCCCGAGAGGACCTCAGTAGAGTTCGAAATGAATTCAAGAAGGCTCTCCGGAAAGCAAAGCGCGACTCGTGGAGGAAATTCTGTGCAAGTATTTCCGCCACCAGAGAGGCGAGCAGAGTAAGCAAGATTCTACTTAAGGGCCCAAAAAAAGCTTTAGGCCCTCTAGAACTTAGTAATGGGAAATCCACCCAATCAATGGATGAATCTCTACAACTGCTGCTGGACACTCATTTTCCATCAGACATAAACATGGGGGTAAAGAGAACAGAGTGGACGGTGGAAGACTACTCCATTGTAGGAAGAATTATTACCAAAGATAATATTCAAAGGGCGATCAGGACATTTGCTCCCTACAAGGCAGCCGGCGATGACGGAATCACGCCGGCCATGATGCAAGGAGTAGCAAATGAACTCAGCATGCACCTCGAACCTATATTCCAAGCAGGCTTAGAACTGGGCGTTATACCCAGTATGTGGAGGACCACGAAGGTGGTATTCTTACCTAAGCCAGGCAAACCGAGCTACCAAAAAGCGAACGCCTGGAGGCCTATCTCACTGACTTCCTTTTTATTGAAACTTCTCGAAAGGCTAGTGGATTGGGAGATGAGATCAGGGCCTCTTATGGAGAAAATGATTGAATATGGTCAATATGCGTACATTAAGGGAGTCTCTACTGAAGCGGCACTGCATCAGCTAGTTGCTCGGATAGAGATGGCACTTAAGGCAAAAGAACTAGCACTAGGAACCTTCCTCGACATAGAAGGAGCCTTTAGTCACGCAACGTTCACTGCTATGACGGAAGCCATGTACAGAGAGGGGATCTATGCATTGCTGGTCCGATGGACGGAACGCATGTTGATGGACCGAACAGCACAAGCGGAGGTCGACAACTCACGACAACAGCGGGCGGTGGAAAGAGGGTGTCCACAAGGGGGAGTCCTTTCCCCTCTACTATGGAACCTCGTAATACTTGAACTGCTAGAGGAGCTGCACAGGCTTAGGCATATTCATAAACAGGCCTATGCAGACGACTTTAGTACCCTACAAATCGGTATCGACCCAAGTGCGGTAAGGGACCTCTCTCAAAGGGCACTTACAGCCACACACGAGTGGTGTAAAAGGCGGCAGCTTTCAATCAACCAAGAGAAGATTGAAGTCATACTTTTTACCACAAACCCAACCATTAAAGTAAAACCACTCATTCTGGAAGGCAACATCATACCTTTCAAAAAGGAAGTAAGATATCTGGGCGTCATATTGGACAGGAAACTGACATGGAAAGCCCACTGCGACCTTAAATCAAAACAAGCTCTATCAAAACTATATCAATGCCGACAAGCTCTTGGGAAGTTCTATGGACTATCACCTAAGACGACCAGTTGGCTGTACACCGCGGTTGTGAGGCCTGCACTCACCTACTGCAGCGTGGTCTGGATCACTGCAACAGAAAACGAGCAACGAATGAAAACACTGAGGGCAGTTCAACGCATGGCACTGTTGATGATAACGGGAGCAATGCGGAGTACACCCACGGCAGCGCTGGAGTGCATAACGGGCATTCCTCCACTAGAGATCTTTCTCAAAGAATCTGCGATAGCAACATCGGCTAGGTTGCGCGACACTGGGAAGTGGCTTCATTGGCACGGACGAGGACGTGGCAGCAGACTAAATCATGTAGACATAGTTAAAAATCTGTGGGACGATATACCAGGGCTATTACTGCCCTGGGAACGAATACCACAAACCAAGCTTTCGGGAATAAATCTCGAAACCTGGTGGGGCACCAAAGAAACATTTATAGAAAAACATAGGCTTCTGGAACCGTCTGAGAGGCGTGTAGTATGCTACACAGACGGGTCCAGGATTAATGAACACACGGGAACAGCAGCTGTTTTGCACTTTCCAGAGGGCGAGCTTGATATCGCAACATCTCTAGGAAGGCATGCTGCTGTCTATCAATCAGAGATTTATGCCATCATAATGGCAGTTAACGCAGTAACTGAAAGAGGATGGGACAAAGATACCATTATCTACAGTGATTCAATGAGCGCTATCAAAGCTCTAGCTGGGGATTCCACAGAGTCCGCGCTGGTGGCTGAGTGCTCTCAGATGATAGCAAACACATCAAGCAAAATAATGATACACTGGGTGCCCAGTCATACTGGAATACCAGGAAATGAACACGCGGATCAACTAGCGAAGGAAGCAGCGGGGGCCATCCCATGTGGACCTGAACCTTTCCTTCCTATCTCTTCTAAAAGCTGCAAAACTATGATTGGGAGCTGGGCATTGGACCAGCATACCAAAACATGGAGAAACCGGGAAGACTGTAGGCAGTCAAAAATTTTCCTGCCCACTCCTTGGAGAGGGATCAGTAAATACTGCCGTAATCTAAACAAAGCTTCTTTGAAGAAGCTTACACATATGATAACAGGGCATTGTTACCTGGCAAAACACATCTCGAACATTACGAAACAGAGATCTCCCCTCTGCCGCTTTTGTGGCTTGGAGGACGAGACACCTGCACATTTGGTGGGCCAATGCCCACGTCATGCAATGGTTAGAAACCTTCACTTGGGTTACTGCGTAATACCGACTACCAACCTCTTTGAGATACCCTTTTCTGCAATGCTAAGTTTCTATACCGATGCTAGTCGAGAAGCTGGTTAACCATACAGTAACCTGTACCGAGGAGTTGGCAATGAGCCCGATTATGTGGCCTGAGCCCTGGACACTTTCTTTTCATAGAATGTTGTTCACCTCTTATAACAGAACAGAACAGAACCACCTAGATAGAGAAAATACGTTGTCTAGGCACCTTGGTCGTAACCTAGTATTGGCATTTTATTTATTGCGCACACAAGCAAAATACCATGTAAACTTATTTTAAATTGCCATCAAATCGATTAAGATGTTGTGTTGTGTTGCTCGAGTGAATACAATTTATTGCTCTTATTTGTATTAAAAATTCTAAAATTAAATGAGCTCAGCAAATGACAAAAGTCGCTTACTACGTATACAGCTGCAATAATATTTCTGGGCTGAGAAATGTTATAAAGTTGTTAATCCAATAATGCGTCGTACTTTTACAGTGCCTTCTGTCCTTTCTATAGCCATAAAGTTACTACAAACCATACTCTCTTACCGTCAACAGAAAATTAAGCCGTAATGCTCAGATAATAAGTTAACTTAATTTCAAAAATGCAGTCATGGAAACAGATATTCAGTATTTCTCAATAAATGAATATATTACAGATAGTCTTAATTAGCGGGTGGTCTAATTAACAAGTAATTACTTAATTTTTTTCGCACAACTAATTAATTAGTAATTATTAGTAATTACTTAATTTTTTTCGCACAACTAATTAATTAGTAATTATTAGTAATTACGTAATGTTTTTCGCACAACTAATTAATTAGTAATTATTAGTAATTACTTAATGTTTTTCGCACAACTAATTAATTAGTAATTATTAGTAATTAATTACTCAATTTTTTTCGCACAACTAATTAATTAGTAATTATTGGTAATTACTTAATTTTTTCGCACAAGTAATTAATTAGTAATTGTTAGTAATTACTTAATTTTAATGAATTGGATGGCAAATCGTGCTCTTTCTCAATTAATATTTATCAATCTAATTAATTAGTAATTAGTTTTAAAAAATATCTCTAATTAATTAGTAATTAGTTTAAAAAAATATCTCTAATTAATTAGTAATTAGTTTAAAAAAATTTTTCTAATTAATTGGTAATTAGTTTAAAAAAGTATTTCTAATTAATTAGTAATTACTAACGCCCTGGATGGTATTTATTAGGGAGCATAAAGAGTATTGGATAGTATTTAGGTTGTATTATATCATCAAATGATTTTTATCTAAAATGTAATTTATGTAGATATTATCCAATATTCAATTTGAACTATACACGAACTAGAGAAGTGCAGCTAAGACGACTAAGAGTAACGCAGTCAAATAAACAAAAAGTTACCTCGAATTCTTTCTTTAATTTTTTAAAACTTCAAATTCAATTTTAATTTTTTGAAATGTGAAAGGTATCGACATATTTATGTATTGAATAGTCAGCTAAACCAGAACAAACTAATTAGAATAATCACGATGTTTGTAGATAGTGGAAAGGTAGGGGACAAATGACAAACCGTAATACACATATTATCTTAGGAATGAGGAAACACGTTTACTGCCACACGGTAGCTTAAAAGTTTGTAAGGTTTTATCGAAAGAAATGAGAAAGTCCCCGAATTGGATAAGCAACGTTCACTTGCAGAGTGTTCAATCGACATTACAAGTGATAGTGATGGAATTTTTTTAAGAAGTGGTTGCTTAAGTAGAAGGGGAATTTTTTCCTGAAGAAATAATATTAAAGTTTCAATTAATTTAAAAACAATGCTGAATAAATGAAAAATACTCAGGGGACGAAACTTTTCGAATTCGGAAAGAATACAAATTCTGGACAACCGTCAACCAGTCAAATTTAAAGTTTTGGTATCCAAACTCATTATTATTTTCTTGGTTAAAAAATTATTTCATGGCACAAGACCTTTTTATCGTAGGGAATATTTTCTACTAAAGGAATTAGTGATGCATATAATTGCACAATAAACTAGACAATGGAAACGCATGAGACTTGGCTTTTATCTAAAATCATGACGAAATTCATGTATTTTCCCACTCCAGAACAAATATCTATTTCCCAGTCATTAAAAAGGTACCATTGCGACTTACGCAAGATATCTTTAGATTTCACTAAGGCTTCCAATAATTAGGATTAACTCATGATAGCTTTCAAATTGATTACAGAAGATTTCTGCATACAAATGTTGTACAATTATTTTCTGCATAAAAATAAAAAGTTTGAACCATTAAAAGAATTTTATTTTTTCTTAGAATAATAATTATTTTATTAAGATATTTATGTACAGAAATGGGACTCAATTTGAATGTTTTCGGTAGTTTTTACTGTAAAGCAAGTTCATTGGAAACGTCACCCAAATTTTCAAATGTTTTTACAACTGCTTCACTATAACTATATAAATTGTAGGGAAGATTGTGTTTCTTGGCCAAAGCCTTGACTCTGTCTCGGCATAATTTATTTCTGAACTGAGGCATCGTTGGAAATAAGTGATGTTCGATTTGGTAATTTAAGTAGCCCATCCAGTAATCGACCCACCAAGAAGAACGGATATTTGAAGTGTGACACAATGAATACTCCACCCAATGAGTCGGTTCTTCAGCGACGGGCAAATGGGTGTGAGACAAAAGAATGTTTCCCCATTGATAAATAGACGTTAATATCACAAGAATTGCATAATGCAACAGTGGAACTCCAAGGATTCCGAGTACGAGAACATAATGATATGCCATGCAAAACAAATCAAAATATTTCTTCTTGTAAAAACAATATCTAGGATTTAAGTAAAACTTCCATACAAATGTTATCAACACCGTGTCCAGTAGCATCAACCATTTCTAAAAATGGACAAACACATAATCGTCAATTTGAGAAAAAATTGATTGCCATTTAATTAGAAAATAGTAATTAGAAATGTTTAATAAAAGTGGAAAAGTATCATTCGTACTACACTGGCACGAATTTTCCGTTACTTATTTATTGGCAAAGTGGGAAAGCTTTACCTGATTTTGTAGCATGAATCCTTTTCCTTGTTCAGGATTTTTAACAGATTTCCTATGAAAGGCTAGTGCATCAGGTAACAGTTGCAAGTCTAGATCATATTTAATATGTTGCGGCATTGCATGATGTCTTGAGTGATCATACACCCAATATGAGCCAGATAATCCGTGAAAAACACCTTAGTTTTAAATAAGCCCAGATAATTAAATTAAAAATGCATCAGCTGAAGGGAATACTTCCAAAATTTACCGAAATGAATTGGAAGTAAAAGTGACAATAATACCATACCATAAATATAAGATTTAATCAATCCATCCAATCTTGGAATTCCTGTTAGAGAGCTGTGACCTGCTTCATGCATAACATAACCAGAACGGCCGACTCCAAAAACGACTAGTAATAAACCGGCTATGCTTGCAATGTACATTGGTGACGAAGAAAAATAAAGATAATATCCGATGATTACCAAAAATTGTATTTCAAAAAATCTTAAAGTGGCGTGTAAGAAATCAGGTTCGAACAGTCCTTCTGCTTGCAGCTCTTGATACAGTTCCAAGTAGTCCTTTGTCAATGCGCTGTGTCTTTGACTTTTCTCACAGTCAATATTCACTGGGAATAATTATAAAATCATGAAAAATGAAAATCCACTAAAATATCGATAAAAATACAGTTGTTTTTATGATTATTTACTTAAGTGTTTTACTAAATACGAAATGATCTAGTTTTTTACTTTAAATTATGTTATGCTAAAGTGATTATTATATTATTAGTAATTGGTAACTTCGCAGTAGTCTAAATTGACGCAGTTAAAGCAGTCATTACTATTTTTATCAGATCCGCTTGTAACATTTGCACAACTATTATATTTAATGTACTTTCTAAAGGGACTTACTTGTAATACCTACTTAAATTCTTAGTTTAAATGCGAACCCCGTTTCTATGTAAAACCAGTCTTGACTCAATAAGTAATAAAGGGGAATAAATTGGATTACTATTACTTCGCAGTCCACTCTCACTCTCCATTGTAGTCCACATCCATTGCACACTTCTTTAGTGTGATATTGTGCACATTTATTACAAGCAATTGCCAACTACGCAAATACCGTGTACACTACAATACCATAAGAGACGAAATATTAATACCAAAGACGAAAAGCTAAATAAAAGACAAAATATGACGAAATATTCAACCGAAAAAGACGACAATTTAAATTCTTAAAACGAAAATTTAAATTTTTAAGACGGAACTTTAAATTCTTAAGACGAAAACTTAAATTACGACGAAACTTAAATTACGACGAAAATTAAAATTCTTAAGGCGAAAACTTAAATTACGACGAAAATTAAAATTCTTAAGGCGAAAACTTAAATTACGACGAAAATTAAAATTCTTAAGGCGAAAACTTAAATTACGACGAAAATTAAAATTCTTAAGGCGAAAACTTAAATTACGACGAAAATTAAAATTCTTAAGGCGAAAACTTAAATTACGACGAAAATTAAAATTCTTAAGGCGAAAACTTAAATTACGACGAAAATTAAAATTCTTAAGGCGAAAACTTAAATTACGACGAAAATTAAAATTCTTAAGGCGAAAACTTAAATTACGACGAAAATTAAAATTCTTAAGGCGAAAACTTAAATTACGACGAAAATTAAAATTCTTAAAGCGAAAACTTAAATTACGACGAAAATTAAAATTCTTAAGGCGAAAACTTAAATTACGACGAAAATTAAAATTCTTAAGACGAAAATTAAAATTCTTAAGACGAAAACTTAAAATCTTAAGACAAAAAAATTAAATTCTTAAGACGAAAATTTAAATTCGTAAGACGACAGATTAAATTTAAGTCATTATAAAATCTTGAAACATTATTTGAACAACTAAAATTCTATTGATATATTTTGGTCTTACATTCTTCCGCAGTAGCCGGACGTTTCGGAAGTGAGTTCACGATGCTCATAACTCGGTTTGTGGATCTCTGATGAAGTTGCTGGACCGCAATAGTTGAATCCTCTCCAGTGGAAGTGTATATTTCGATGACCTTTCCTCCTGGATGTCGTTTAACCCAATTTGTAACATCGTAGTACATTCCATCGTAGAGCAATTCTTTCTTCACTGACTTTTCCATCAAGCAGTGTTTTCAGTATTCAAAATATATTCTTAAGTTTAATAATTCTTAAGTAAGTTTGCAGTCAAACCGCAAACTGAACTAATGAAGCAATACAGTTTTACAATGTGGTTTTATATTTTTAGCAAAACAATTTTTTACCTGCTTGCTCAAATAAAATGTATTACCGCAATCCACGGAACAAGCGTGGAAAATATCTTTTCGGAGTTCTGCTTACCGTGTATTGAACATAGATGAAATTCTATTGCCCAATTTTCACATTACAAATAATTAAAAGTGTTGCTTCACACTTTAAAGGAAATTTTTTATTAGAGTTTGAGTTTTGCAGGAATTGGTGAACAGGTTATCTATGTACTTATCTATGAACTTAATATTTCTTTATGGTGTAATGCTTTTTCTGTACGTTAGAAACTGTAATGAAGTTCATCATTTGGGTTAAATCTGACTAGTTATTTGCATTTGATTACGCAAAGGGATTTCTCTGATTTCTGGGGTTTTAATTCTTGAAAAGTTACACAATATACTTCAATAAGGTTTAAATTACACAACCTGTTCTCGTCGAGAGAAATTCTGGAGTAAAAATGTTGCATTGGTGAGAAAATGATTTCATACACATAGACCTTAATACCGTATTTACCGTATTAATGCCCCCCCCCCTGCTATTATTGTTTCAAGTTGATTTTTTTGCATGTAAAGTTCGCATTGAAAGCCCCATGGGGCCCTTATAACGGCGAGGGCTTTTATTGTTTCAACGAATTTATTCAACAGTCAAAATCAATTGTACAAGTAAGAAATATGGAGTAAGCCATGCTCGTCTTTCTTCTTTAGCCATTGTCAACGAACTAAATATGTGTGCACACAATTCTCCTACGATAACCATTATCCTACTCAAGAAGAATACTTACCATTTGCCTAATCTGTCGCATATAGGTATATGTGTATTTATTCTAAGTACACATCACGGTGCTGCTATACTCAACGTACTATATGTTTTGGTAGGGGCTCTTATTTCGAACGGGGGTTTTATAGTTTCGTGAGTCTTTTTACTCATGTTTCGTCGTAATAAGGCCCCCCCGGGGCCCTTATTGCGGAAGGGGCCATTAATACGGTAAATACGGTATTTCGTTATGCTGCAATACGTTTTCTGCTTTTGCTGTACGTTAGAAGCTGTTTATAAGTTCTACATTTAGATTAAATCTGATTAATTATTTGATCACGATTCTTCAACAAAAGATTTCTAAACACCACCCGTTTGGCAAAGGATTGTTTGGCAAATACAAAATGCTGATGGGAAGTAGCGTTTGACAAATGCGCATGGACCATTTGCAAATTAGATTAATTTTTTATTGCAGGTCAACAATAAAAGGTTAAAGTAAGTCAATGTAAGAATAATACATAAAAATGATTTCCTTGAGCATATTTTGAATAGTGGGATAACGTTTTAATAAATTTTGTAAATGGTAGTTATTTCTAGCCGTAAAGCCGTAATTTCTTGTAGTCTTAGTCAGTGTTTGGTTTATTTTCAGGTAGTCTTTTCTGTTTTTGAGGGATTGTGCCATTATCAACTCTGAGACGAGATTTTTCGCATTTTTCGCAACTTGTATGTCTTTTTATTCGCAGTGTGTGAGACAAAATTCTGTGTGACTTCAGCCATTCCAGAAAGCAGACTAATGGCCGAAGCATTGTATGCATACAAGCAGAAATAAAACTGACTTTGCCATATTCATATTAGTAACTTCAGTTTAGTCGTTATAGAAACATTTAAATACACTGATAATGTTAATGGCATGCAAATATATGGATGTATAGCATATAAATAGTATTTCAAATTTATTGTAGTACCATGTTGTGCTTCCTGCAACATTTGCACATGCCACAGTAATTCTTCTCAATCAAATAAATATTCTCTGGGAGAATAGCACAGAATAATTTCATGTGCCCTCACAATGTATTTATGTATCATTTAAAAGTAGCGTGTATGTTGTTTGTTTTACGCTAAGTTCTAGATCATTCCTTCTCTCTGTTCTTTTGCTCCTGAGCCCACTTCTAGCCCTGGGAGCAGTATTTCACACGGGATTATAATACCGATTATAATCCATCACACCTTTTAGTCCTAGTTTTCGAGAATCCGTTTTCGTCATAATTTAGGTAAACATTGAACTTTCAGAAAGAGTACTTTTGCGTATTAGCGAAAGTACGCAACAAACAAATGTATTATAAACGGTAGCATTAGAGATTTCAGAAAAACTATGTGTTACTATTATATGACGCAAATAATCAAACAAACTCTAAAAAGTAGGACGAACATTTGTTGTGTTGTCCATGGGCTTAAATATGAGTCATTGAGATTACTTGAATATTTACCATGAATGAATGACGATATTTATAAATAAAAGTTTATCTTTGTGTTTATTTACCCTGATTAATATTGTGCAATAAAAGAGCTACGGCGAGATAGTCAATTATTCAGTTCATCGCTCTACTCGTCTGAAGCATTTCCTACAACAAATTTTCTAATAACCATGAAACTACTTTTTATTTTTTCTTTACTTGGTTGGGTAACAGTTTGCCTGGGTTTTCAACAACTATTAATATTTCATACAGACTACGATTGCAAAGGTGATGCAACATTTATGAACAGCAAGCAAGTAAATTGGACTTGGCTACCTGAATCACCGATCATAAGCGCTCACAAAAGCGTTACAGTTGTTGGATGGTAAAGAAAAATACAACTCTTTATTTTATTATTATATTATTAATTTACGGAAGGTAGACTTGTGTTTATAATGTGATAAATTGAGGTCGCCAGTGTTAGGATCAGTTTGACCGAAATATTATTTTATTTGTTATCGAAGTATAATTTATGTAAAATGGCAGATAATTCTTAAAATGACACATCAGAGAACGAATATTATGTATAACTTTTAATGAAAGCAGATCAATTTGTTTATTTAAATGAAATGTAAGAAATACAGGGTAGGCCCTAGGTAACGCCTCATAGGATAAAGAGTCTAAAGTGTGCAACAACAAAAATAATCAGCCTCAATGGAAACTTAATCCAGCGGGTAAACATTGGAGCTGAGTTTTTGCATTGTCGCAAACTTTAGTCGTTTGTTCTGTGGGGCATTACTTTTGGCCAACCCTGTATGATCTTTAAATCTTAGGTGGGTATGGTACTCTGATGTCAATTATGGGGCAAACGAGAAACAGTATGGGGGAGAGTATACGTGCTACAACGAATCAATTCCAAGGGTTGGAGGTTTAAGATACCTTGGACCTCCTGATACGACGACACACGCACTCACCTTGTACCAATGGTCAAATTTTCGTGGAAACGAAACCATAATAACTGAACCATCGTTTACTCTTGATGTTTTAAATCCACATCAATCTTTTTGGATTACCGGAAACTCAAGTTGGACATTCCATACTCATGACAAATTTAATGGAATTGCTACTTGTTACACTCCACCTAATGACGGAAATTGGTGGTATGCCGAGAAAGATATAAGTATTAACTGGTTTCATGTTCGTTCTATATCAAGGGGATGCAACCGCCGCCCTAGCAAAAAAACTCTGACACTTTAATATTTTGTATGAATATAAATACTTTTTGTACACTTTTTAATTTCAATTGCAAGTTTTCTACGATATCAGTAATAAATTCAGAAATAAAAATATGATTTTGACAAAAGTCGCGAAAGCACTGATGGAAAACACTTGTAGTGCAAAGGGAGGATAATTAAAATAAATTAGGTTCCATAGTAAGCAATTTAACCACCCTAAACATGAAGCTTAGAAGCCGATCGCTCGTAAACACATAAAAACCTCCAGCAATAATTTTCATTACATGATCTAGACAAACCAAAATTTTGACCAAGAATTCTACCAAGTTAAGCAATTGTCAAATACATCAAACATCCTACTTATCATGCACAAACAAAAGCTATGCTTCCTCAAATATTTTTAATCGTATCGGAAAACACATTGTGCGTATCTCAGAACTGTCAAATATAGCATTACGTTTATTTGTACCTTAAAAATAAACATTGGAGTCTTCTTTGTCAATAGAGATTACAGATTTGGATATGGGGCATTTCATAAGCATTTCTTTTTGTAATTTCTGCAAAAGTTACAAAAAGTATTCGGTATACCTGTATGTAGTTTTGAATAATAATACATGCACTAACAAGGAATTAAATACAAATATTGCTTTTGTCATATTTAACTTCATTTGCTTGCCGCAGGGCTTAAATACATTGCATTTTATAAATACAGTGTAAAATATTTAAAACCTCATTGGAAGAGAAATTGTAATACAGTTGCATTACAATTCGGTCTAATCTAAACTTTAGTTCAAGGAAAACATCTCATAAACAGGAAACCGGACAGGAAACACTGGAAAAAACTGTAAAATTGTATTTATTTCTTGTTATTTCCTTTAAAGTATAATTCATTCTTTTTATCTAACTCTTTTTTACGGTTTGACCGTTTTTAATTTTAGTTAAACATAGAATTACTTAATGCTTGTAGTTATTCTCTAACTGCAAACTAAAATACAACAAGAATTTATTCTATTTGGCAAATCATCACTGATTTCTAAATCTCGGAAAATTTAACTTAAAAAATATCCATTTTGAATGGTTTTCTAATGAGATGGTATTTCTGAAGAAATTATAGTATTCATTGAAATCTTATTGTTACAGTCTACAGTTGTTTTGTTACCTGAACCGGTTTTGTCAGTTCCAGTAGTGTCTTTTGCTGTAACACTTTGAATCACTCTTGACATTTTAATTTACAAATGTTGTTTCTCTTTTATTTAACTTCCTTTGCTTGCCACATGGCTTAAATATTGTATTTAATACATACATGACAAAATATTAAAACCTCATTGGATGGAAAAAACCTTACCGTTCTATTTATAAATAAGATATTATAAGTAAGACAAATACCAAAAAACAAGATGAGAACCCCTTCACAATTATTTACTAGTACACCTTTTTCAGTAGAAATTTTTAAAAACATGTTCTCCGGAAATATTCTTGAATGAAAATTACATTGCATGTTGGGGAGCTTACTGGAAAAATTACTTCACAAAGTTATTTATAATATTATTCGGGAAAATTATTTTTGAACAACATTCGTAAATAGGAAAACTTAATTTCACCACCACCAAAATAATGAGCACACCGCCTATTAGAATCCACCAACTATAGCTGAGATGTATCTTGGTTTCATTAAATATCAGTTTAGTAAATTAGGATCCGTGATAACTTTTCAGTAGAGGATTACAAAAGATTTCTGTATACATATCCTGTACATTTTATTATTTATAGGACATGATTGGACTACTATTTACAAATTCATCAAATATTTTTCATTAAAAAGTAAATATTTAACCAGGGGAGCCATTAAAAACGAATTTTATTTCTTCGAGGAATACCTTTCTACAGTAAATGAAGTTCTTTTGAAACAGCAGCCAAATTTTCAAATGTTTTTGCAGCTCCTTCACTATAACTGTACAAAGTGTAGGGAAGATTGTGTTTCTTGGCCAAAGCCTTGACTCTATCTCGGCATAATTTATTTCTGAACTGAGGCATGGTTGGAAATAAGTGGTGTTCGATTTGATAATTAACGTATCCCATCCAGTAATCGACCCACCACGAAGAACGAATATTTGCAGTGTAATGCAATGCGTACTCGACCCAATGATTTGTCTCTTCAGTGACGGGCATATGACTGTGAGAAAACATGGTGCTTACCAATTGGTAATTAGATGCTAGACAAACGGCAGCTAAATAATCCAATAGTCCAGCTCTAAGAATTCCGAACATTAAAACATAATGCATTGCCATGCAAAACAAATCAAAATACTTCTTCCTCAGAAGACAAAATCGAGGATGCATGTAAAACTTCCAGTAAAATGCTAATATCGTTGTGTCTATTGAAAAGGTCAACCATTTCTAAAAATAAACACGCGAAATTATTAATTTTGTAAAAAAAAATATTTAAAAGTTAGAACACGAATTTACCGATACTTAGTTTATCGATAATGTAGAACAAAACGTACCTGATTTTGTACCATAAATGATTTTCCTTGCTCGGGATTTTTCACAAGTTTTGGATGATATGCTATCAAAGGTAACAGATGAATGTCCACATCATATTTAATGTGTTGCGGCATTGCATGGTGTGTGTTATGTTGATAAACCCAAAAGGAACCAGATAATCCGTGAAAAAAACCTAAACAATTGAACCACAAAATATTTCAAAAAATGTTGTCTAGAAATCATTATAAAATAGACCGATTCCAAATTTAACGATGAAAATAATTAAAAAGAGATATAGTAGTACCATAAATTAAGGTATTAATTAATACATCCAATTTTGGAATCCCTGTGAGAGAATGGTGACCTGATTCATGCATAATCCAACCAGAACGCCCGACTGACAAAGACACAAGACAAATCCCGACTATTTTTGTGATTGAAATTTGTGGGGTAAGAAGATAAAAATACCCTCCGAGGAATAACAGAGCAAATACGTCAAGAAATCTTAAAATGATATGTAAGATATCTGGCTTGAACATTCCTTCTTCTTGTAGCTCCTGATACAGTTCTAAGAAGTCCTTCGTCAAAGCTCTGTGTCGTCTAGTTTTTTCAGAGTCAATATTCACTGCGAATAATCACAAAATCATGAAAAATTAAAAATCACTAAAAATGTCATTTTCATAATTTGGTCTTACATTCTTCTCCAGTCGCCGGACGCTTTGGAAGTGAGTTCATGATGCTCATAACTTTCTTTGTGGATCTCTGATGAAATTGCTGGACAGCGAGAGTTGAATCTTCTCCAGAAGAAATGTACATGTTGATGATGCCTCCTCCTGGATGTCTTTTAGCCCAATTTGTAACATCGTAATAAAAACCATCGTAGAGCAATTCTTTTTTGACAATTGTCTTTTCCATCACTTTGACACTATCAGCACTGTTTTCAAGACACATTCTTAAGTGCACATGCAGTAGAACCACAAATTAAACTAAATACCTGTGTCACAATTTGGTTTTATATATAACTTTTCAGCTTAACCTTTTATTATTCTCTTTCCTCTAGTGCAGTGCAGTTCCCAAACATTTTTAAAATTTTAATCATACGCCAAAGGAGAATGTGTATGGAAAACCCGTGAATAGTAAATAGTGTATATTTCACAACACGATATTTACGTGCTATTTGCTACTATTATAGATTTTTAAAAAGGCGTGAAACTTGGTTTTCTAAGAAAAGCCAATTATGATTTTCTAAGAAAAGCCAATTATGATTTTCTAAGAAAAGCCAATTATGATTTTCCGTGTATTTCCCATACAGTGAGGTTCACTAGAAACTAGCCAAGGGACATCCAGTGTATAAGAAAATACTGAGGTATTAATGTTTGTGTTAGTTTTGATTTCCGCGTCAAGCCAAACGCGTACAATCAAATACAAAAGGATTTCTTATACACTGTAAGTTCCATGGCTAGTTTCTACTGAACCTCATTGCAGGCAATTTCCTAGTACATTAATCACATTAAAAATTATGACAATACAGATTTTACGCCTTACTGGTTACCAAGCTTGATTTTACTACGAGCGTCAAAATTTTTAAGGTCTACCTAGTATTTACTGTAATTACTTTCGAGTTACTATAAATGCGTATTACAATACTAATTCTAAGAAAATCAATTCACAGAGAGAAAAACAGGTCCAGAACAGGCCTGCGGCTGCGATTCCAGCTTTCCAGTTCAGTCACACAGTTTTTATGCAAATAACCAGTTTCATTTGGCTGTAGCCTTGCACTGTTCATACACTGTATTAATTATTCTCAGAGCAGTTAAGCAATACTTGCTGTGTAACCAACTCATTATTAAGAGTACATGCATTGGTTGGACACCAAAAAACTGAATCATGTTCAAAGATTCAAAAATCTCCTATCCATCGGTTAATGGATTTATAATTTTTGGAACGCCCCCAAAGAAAATAAGGATTTATTAAATCCAATCGGATTTCGGATAATAAATTAAATTTTCCTAAATAATAATTAAATTCTAAATAACCATTTGCTTGCTTAGTCTGCAAACACCTATTTCTGTCAGTGAAATAAAAAAATTGAATAGAAATGTTGTTAACTGTTAAAACTTCTTGTTTTCTATTTCACCGTTTAATCCAAGTTTTGGAGAAACCGTGTTCGTCATAAGTTACGTAAACATTGCACTTTCATGAAGAGCAAAGTTGCGTATTAGCAAAAGATAGTAAACAACCAATTGCATTTTAATCGGTAGCATTTGTCAGGAAAGCTATACGTTGTCATTACATGACGCATGCAAATAATCAAACAGACTCCAAAAAGTAGTACGAACTTTCGTTCAAGTCTCTATAGAGTCATTGAAATTATTTATATATTTTCCATGAATCATAACGTTTATAAATAAAAGTTATCTTTGTATTTATTTACCCTGATTGATATTGTTCAATAAAAAAGCTATGGCGAGATAGTTTATTCTGTAGTTCACCACCTAACTCGTGAGAAGTATATCATACAGCAAATTCTTTTATAAACAGTAATAGTCATGAAACTACTTTTTATTATTACCGCATTATTTGGACTCAAATTGGGCACCTGATAAGACAACGATCATCTCCACTCACAAAAGCGTTACAGTCGTTGGATGGTAAATAATACTTTTTATATAAAAAAATCGTCAATTTACCATAATAATAATAAGTTTATCATAAAAATATTATTTTACCATATAAATTATCGTCACTCAATACATAAATTATCATTTTACCAGAACAAATATTGCTTTTTCCATAAATCAAATATTTTCACCATATTATTAATCGATACTATTACGTATGGCATTTTGATTAATAAAATCGCATGCTACGGAAAAATCTGATTATAAATGGAATAATGTCCATTCTATATCAAGGGGATGCAACCTTCGCCCCGACGGAAAACTCTGACACTTCATTTATTTTGCTTAAATTAATTACTTTTGTATACTTTTCAATTTAAATGGCAGGTTTTGTACAATTTCAGTAATAAATTCAGAAATAAAAATATGATTTTGACAAAAAGTGACAAAAAAACTCATGGAAAACACTTGCAGTGAAAAAGATGGATAATTACAATAAAACCAAAATTTCTACCAAGAATTCTACCAAGTTAAACAATTGTAGAATCACATATTCACAATATCATCAAACTGTCTCTAAATGTGAATCAGGGTTATTTAGTTCGACTCTTGGACAACTTTCAGAATTTCATACCGAAATCATATATATCAAACATGCATATCTTACCTTGCAAAAGAAAAACAAAGTTTCCACAGATATTTTATGGTTCCATATCTGAAATCACATTAAGCATATCTCATAATAATTGTCAAATGTAGCATTTTAGTTTATTTGTAACAGTGTACTCATTCGGGCCTTCAATTTCACAAAATGCACCATGTGTAGTGTTCATTGTGATAACTCATGTAGGTCACACATTTAGTGAAATTGCATTTTAATGGTAAAAATGCTAGTTGGAATCATCAGAATAATTGTAATGAGGAAGGATAACAAATAACATTAACGCAAAAATGCATGAACCAATTTGAGACATCCGTCAATTGGGACTAAATAATAGTCTGCCCTCACCTTTTCAATTTTTTCATTAAGTAATACTTAATTGAATTGAACGTGGTTAGGTTCGTTAGATTCACAAAAACATACTCTATAGGGGAGAATAACTGCTTGTTAGTCAATGGGTGTTGATGAATAAAAATTAGACAGGGTGTACATTAGAAAGACCCTGGTTCCTATGCACAAAATCGAGGCTTTATACGGAAGGCTATTTATCTAATGCCATAAGTCCTAAGGGTCTCTACTCTGAGCCAGGGCACTAACAGCAATTCGGGTCACCTAAATAAATCATATTTTGGGGGTTGGGAACATAGAAAGAAGGAAAAATCCAGCAAGGTTCAAGGGGGCCATAAAAATTGCACATAAAAAACGCTATAATTATTTATAAAAGCCGAGTTTTGACGGGGAAGACGATCTCGTAGCCAAAATGGGACCCGTCCGGAGGAACGATTGTTCCCCCGGATGGGTCCCATTTTGGTCGATATCGTCTCGGTAGACCTCCATGAGAAATATATATAGGTATCATATGTCATTCGGAAGGAAAAATAATTTTATGTAGTAAGAAATTTCTTAGGGCAACAAAGTATTGTATTTCGAAATAATAATTGCATAGCCTTTCTTAGAATGGCATTAGAGATTTTAGAAAAAGATTTCATCAAAATCTGAGGTGGTCGAAATTTTGGATTTTTTCGTGATTTTGGGAAAATTGACCCTCCCAAAATAAAAAATAAACTTCTTACGATTTCAAAGAAAATTGTTAGCTTGTCTTAAGCATGGTGATGGTTATTTCTGCAGCAATTTTCATTGAAATCGTATGTTGTTTATTTTTCATTTTGGGAAGAGATTGAAAAAAATCCTTTTCCCCTCTGATCAATTTTCCCAAAATCACCAAAAAATCCAAAATTTCGACCACCTCAGATTTTGATTTTTTTCTAAAATCACTAATACCATTCCAAGAACGACTATGTATATATTATTTCGGAATTCAATAGTTTGTCGCCAAAATAAATGTTTTGATGGCTAAATTACTGCCCTGGCTTACAGTGGAGTCCGTTGGGACTTTTGGCATTTGATAAGCAGCCTTCCCTACAAAACTTCGATTTTGTGCATCAGAACCATGGTCTTTCTTATGTACACCCAAGCTTATTTTTATTCACCAACACCAATTAACTAACAAGCAATTTAGTCTCCCCTATGGAGCATCTTTTTGTGAATCCAACGAGCTTAACTGTGTTCAATTCGATTGAGATTTACTTAATGAACAAATTCAGCCCACCTCGCAGACTATAATATTTTGGACACTCCTGTTTACTAAGTTACATCGGCACCCTGTAATTTGAGCATCCTTTATTGTAAAAGAAACAGGGAAAGAATAAGAAATGCACTAATATAGGCATTATTTACAAATGTCGCTTTTCCTTCCTTTGCTTGCCACAGAGCTTAAATATTGATTATAATAAATACAGGACAAACAAATTTATAATTTCATAGGATGAAAAATAGAAAATATAGTACTATTGAAAAATATAATTAATATCAAAACTTATGCAGGAAATATATCACACAAAGAGGAACCAGATTGGAGTATGCCATCACAAGATAATAACAGGGATGTGGTTCCACCACAAGTCGAGCTATTCTAGATATAATTAATATGAATGATGTTTCGAATGAGACCAACACAGGAAAAATGAGTAAATTGTATTTAATTCTTGTTACTTCCTTTTCAGTACAATCCATTCTCCTTATCTCACAATTTTTTAAGGTTTGCCCGTTTTAATTTTAGCTGAGTACGGAATTACTTAATGCTTGTAGTCATTAAGTAATTAAGCGACTGCAAACTAAAATACAACAAACTTTGAGACAATATAAATAAATACACTTTTTCTACTAAAGTTATTCAAAACTGGACTCATGGCTGACGATATCAAAAAGAATTTATCCTACTTGGCAAACCATTTAACCGATTTAGAAAGTATTCTAATATATTTGATTGAAAAGGATGTAATCTCTCAGAACGAGAATAATTGTAAGTGCACACAATCATTGCAATCTTTGAATTCACAAGTTTATAGAACAATTCTTTAATTAATTGCACTACATTAATTAATTAATTAATTAATTAAAACCCTAATTAATTAATTACTGATTTCTAGATATCCACCTTTAAAGCGGAACACAAGATTGCTGGAATTAATACAGAGGAAGGATTGGCCAACTGTCAAAGAACTGTTCTTAGAAATACTCCGGAAAACCAACAATGGACACTGCGCAAATAAAATAGAAAACATTCTTAATGAACCAAGACAGGTAAAACTTTTACACAACAAGTTACTAAAATGTACTTGGTGGCCGGAAAAGAAACGGCTGATTGAATCTTTGCACGAAAGGAAAAATGGTGACAAATTGTTGGTAGAGGAATTGCACGATATGCTGGAGAAAGATAAAAACCGAATGGTGGTGATTACCGAATCTCCAGCTGCTTCAAAACTGACAGGAATGGGAGGAGTGGGGAAAACTTTAACAGCCACTTGGTATGCACACAAATACGAAGAATATTACGACCATGTGCTCTGGATTGATTGCGGAGAAGGGAGTCTCCTAACTTCATTTCAAAAATTGATGAGCGACTTGGAAATAAAAAATAGGAGCGATCTCCTTAAAATTGAAGACTTTGCTAGAAAGATCTACGAAGAATTGGCGGAATTTAAATGTCTGTGGATTTTCGACAATGCCGAAAATTACAAAGGAGAAGAAGGAATTATGAAAATCCTTCCAAAATACATAGACAAGTTTTTCTGTTTGATTACGTCTCGAAGTAGAGAATGGGGAGTTAAGAACATTGGATACGGAAAGATATCCAATCTACAACTGGACATTTTCAGCGAACAAGAAAGTTTGCAGTTCTTTAAACAAAATCTGGAAAAGGAAATAAAGTACACAGAATTCCAACTGAGTGAATTGTGTCGTTTGTTGGGAAATCTTCCTTTAGCCATGCAATTGGCCGTTGCAGCCTTGAATGAAAGAAACATTGATTTGAAAAATTACATTGAAAAGACATCATCAGAAGATATAGAGAATGTTGTAGACGTGGAATTTGACGCCTATGAAAAAACAATCAACGCAAGTGTCAAGATCATTTTAGAAGTTCTGGGAAAAGAAGAAAATGGAATCGTGGCCAAAGATATTTTGATCATTTTTGGGTACATCCGACCAGATGGTGTTAATACTGATTTATTTCAAAAGATTTTGAAACCAAGAACTAAAATCCTCTCCTTGTTAGGAATGGACAAGGAAAATTTTCTAGACTCCTTGAAAAGCGGAATTGAACGACTGGTGAAATATTCCCTTGTCTCCAAAGAATTAAAAACCATAGATGGCGACACCAAATCATACTTGAGCATCCACCGACTGTTACAACAAGTGATTCGCCACAACGGAAGAATCACGGAGAAAGGCACACTAAGAAGTATTCTCGGATGCAAAGGATTCCTCGAATACAAGTTAAATCCTTTTACGAAATATGCAGACGACAAATTAAGAAAAGAATTTCCAGAAGTAAAAAGAGATTTGCTGGACCAAAAGGAATTGATAAGATTGGTGAAGGAAAAAAGATTTGAAGAATGTGTACATGTTGCCAAATTCGTGGACGAAAAACTGCAAATAAATGAAAGTAAATTCAATTATGCTATTTGTCTGGAGATGAATGGACAGCTGGAAGATAGTATTAAAGTTTTGGAGAAACTGTACACACGAATTAAAGAAGAAATGGATGACGACTATGGTATCGTTAGAATGGGACTGTTGAATTTGGATTCAGAAGTGACTAAAGATTTAGCTGGAGGTCACTTGTTGGTTTATCACTGGAAAATGGGTAACAAAGAAAGAATACAAGAAATCCTGGAACAAAGAAAATCTTTTAAGAATATTCAGTCTTCAGAGATGATGGCTTCATTACTGAGAATTCTCAATTGCAATAATTTAGTCCAGTCCAACTATTCCCTTACATATAGTAGCTCCATGTTTAATATTGTATTGGGTGGGGACACTAAGAAAATGCAATTAATTTCCTATCATATTGATTTGACCATTCCCCTCCCAACTGATTTGCAGGAATTAGTTTTAATGCAAGGACGGTTCAAAGATACAAACGGAAAAGCTGGAAAGATGATTGATGTTAGTGAGTGGCTTCCAAAGAAACTCAGGAAATTGTATGTCGATTATGGGAACATAACGTTTTCATTGGAATCCATTCTTTCCATTGAAGATATCAATTTGTCTAATTGTTTGTTGAGTTTGGATTCGGGTATCCGAATCTCCCCCAGGAAATTAAAATTAAAAAATATTTCCTTTGTTCAGAATGGACAAGAATTGTCAAAATTCAAAATAAACGAATTCATTGACTTCCAGAAATTGAATCGATTAGAACTCCACTGTTACAAAAAGAACTTGTCAATTGACTTGAGTGAGGAGGAATTTGCCAACATGGAATATCTTCACTTATGGAATGTGACTTTGGTGTGTTTGAAATCAGCGGATAGAAGAGTCAACATCAAAGAAGTAGAATTATGGCGTTGTTCATTGAATCTGTCCATTCTTCCATCATCACTAGAAAAACTGTCATTATTTGACACAAATGTATCCATGGGTGAAGGTATTCAGTTGCCAAACTTAAAATATTTGAAATTGGCTGACACATCTCATTTACCTCATTTCCGTTCGCTCCAATTGACTTATTTGGATTTAATCAGCGAGAAGTAGTGAATGTGGATCTTCTTCCACCAAGTATCAAAAATATCAAAATACAAAATAGAGCAAGATTACTGGGTGGAGTGATTCTTTTAGACAAACTAATTCTGGATGGATTCTCTTTGACTGAAGTGGAGGAAATGTTGCCTCACTTCCAACTAAAACAACTCGTTCTTTATTATGCATACAAAACAGTTGATTTGACTAAATTGATGGAAAAGCAAATAACGACAATTGCAATTGGAAGAATTGATTGGGGAAAGGAGGACTTCAAGAAATGCAGTATCTCTAAACAATTGGACAAAGAATCAGTATATTATTCATTCCATGAAGGCACAGGAAAAGCTATTGGACAAACGGACTTTTCGAAATTGTGCGAAATATTTTAAGTGAGTCTTAAATCTTTCTACTGGAGCACATGATGATTGCAATTTACAATATATAGGTGCAAACTCTTATTCCTTCACCTCGATGGGTCTTAGGGACATTTTTGTTATAATGTGCATAAACACGTTTTGTGCTCGTATAAACTGCATGTAAATTCAATAAATTATAATAAATGTAAGGCTTGGGTTTAGGAAACTAAATTACTTATGTATTACTCATAATGTAATATCTAAGGTTTGCTTATAGAAAATTTACATTATATTTCAATAAGGTTGTGTTAGATAGTTTTTGAATTCCCAATAAATATTCAGGGAAAGAATGGGCGATATTTTTTGCTTTATTACATGTACCATGAAATTGCAAGGTTTAACATTGATGATTGATTATCCATTGATTTACATTATTGGTAAAGAGAGGCTTAATTAAAAAAGTTGCAAAGCACCAGCACAGAAAAGCAAAGTACATATTATACGTACAGAAGTACGTATAATACACAACAAAATGAACGCAAATAAAAGGCGAATATTTACCTTACTTGCAATTACTTAAGTAGTTTGTGCAATTTACTTGCTGGCATTATTGAGTAATAAGATAAATTCCGTCTCTTGTGTAACTATTGCGAATTTTTTAGCTATATACATAAAATTCATATAACTAATGTAATAACTAATGACCTTCCTCTGCACGTTAAAAATTCCATTACGATACTTTTCGCAGACGACAGTCAGTTAGTCATATCAGGTAAACCAGGGGAGCTGGAAAGTGTAGTAGCAAAATTGAATGATGATTTTAATAATATCTTAAAGTGGATGGATGTTAACCGCATGAAGCTAAATGTAGATAAAACTAAAATGCTAATTGTATCTAGTCCTCATTTAATGAGAAGTATTAATAATACCGTATTCAAATTAAATGATGTTACTATAATTCCTGAAAAAGAATTAAAGGTCCTAGGTTTAATAATAGACTCCGAACTTAACTGGACTAGTCATGTATCGCACGTGGCAAAAAAATGTAACTCAATCTTGTGGTCACTATATCCTATACAATATTTGCTAAATATTCCTAATAAAAAGGTCGTAATAAATGCTTATG
>CM036943.2:6019904-6189617 GCA_020352615.2 Yoshiicerus persimilis
CCCGCCTACCACAATTAAAACAAGTAATATTGGATCTACCGCTAGTCCTAACTGCATTTAATTGTTGGGAATTATTCTCAGTAAATGTCCCGGCCTTGTTAGTATTAACATTTGACTTTTCAGAATTTACAGGCCCTGGAATGTAAGTATTCCTAGAAGAATCCCGAGGTTTGAAATTGGAAGTTGCCTGATTAGTTGCATAAATCTCCGCAATTTTCCTCAATTTATCCAGAAATTCCCCAGTGGATTTAAAGTCAAGGCCAATTAATGCCTTCTGTAACCCAAACGGTAATGACTTTGTTAACTGCTCTATTTTCCTAGTTTCAGACATTGCTGGGTCAATGTGTCTTAAAATCTCTAGCTTACTAGACACATACTGTTGAGGGTCGTCGCCTATTTTATAAACTAGCTGTTTATTCTGTGTTCGAAATGAACTCTTCTGAGAGGAGTGATCGAAATATTTCAAAAATTTTACTTTAATGCCCTCCCAGATTAAATCAAAATTCGGATTGGGTACTGCTAACTGTATGCTAAGTGCAGGATACTCAGATGCCCACCATTTATTAGCATCTCCGTCTAATATACGGTCAAAGTTGAGTACTGCCCACTGATTATTAAGCCCCATAAAAATTAAATCATTCCTAAATTTAAGCAGAAATTCCTCCGCGTCAGACTTTCCATCATAATGTCTTAACTGTTGGATCGCCTGATGGTGCATGAATAAAGACGTGCTCGTCATACTTGGAAGAGTATTTGTTCTGGTTGCGTTAATATCAGAAAGGACATTACCACCCGGCAGATTGTTTAAGCTAATCTCCGTTCTGAGCCTTTGTAACTCTCTAGTGAGTGCATTCACTTGTTCCTGCAAGGCTATTCGCTGACCGTCATTTTGTCCTTCATGAATGTGAGCGTTATTCTGTAACTCCTCCTCTTCTTCTCCATCATCGCTCTGATCGTCGTTGGGGTCAATGCCATTTTCCCCGTCGAGATTTTCTTGTTGGTCGATGATAATAGGCTCATTATCGTTTGCCTGGCCATCCTCATTCCCATCCACATTTATGGCTTGATTAGCACCGGCCATTGTCGCTTAAACAATGTGTATTAGCTCAACAGAACAAAAGTACAATTAGTACGAGCTTAGGAAAAAATTATACAAATTATTTGTCTTTTTAGAAAGTAATCCGCTTATGCATACTGTTACTGCATATTAGTCTGCCTTACTTTCATACTGCACAACCCAAACTGATTAGTTTAATAACCTCTACCCGATATGCTTATTTGGAGATAATGGTATACCTAAGTAGTTAAGTAGTAAGCAGTAGCCGCAAAGTCGGCTCTGTCTTCCACAAAATTTAGATAGTAACTGCGTAATGCAAATCAGCAAATTGTACTTTGATCGGAGTGCAATAACCTTTATGCATCCTTACTATTTTAGCTATACAACGAAAATGCCAACAAAATGCATTCCTTACTAACCGAAAACCCTGCTTGGCAAATTTGTGAGAAGTTTAATGTCTTAGCCGCCTCTTCACCTATAATGCTTAACCTAAATAAATTATGATGCCCCTCACCATATTATGAAACAAAACCGAAAAATTAATACGAAAACTATTTGAAAATGCTGAAAACAAAAGAAATTACAACGTTGGAAGTGCAGCAATTTCCTCAGCAGTGAAATTGTTGTAATATTCTGCCACTATTTGATTAAATTGCTCATAATTTTGCAATGCTTCCTGCTCTGTGATCAAGAAAAATGTGTAATTCTTTTGTATCCCAATGCTCAAGAATGTAACAAATCTACTAGTGTGAACGGTTCCCCATTTCCTTTTGTTCACAAAAGTTTCAATAACAGAACACAATTTATATTCTTCAAAGGTACAAGGCAAAATATTAGGCTGTACTTTAATATAAGTGTTACTGTGTAAATGCCCAAAAAACTCAGAAAGTGGAAACATTTTAATTAAAAATTATTTATGACTTGCCATTCTACGCTTTTAGGAATTAATTGCTCACTAATTAATTATTAAGCAGCTTATTTCTGCTCTGGTTTTTATAATTCTAAATAACGAAAATTAGAAAATGCCATTTATCCCTATTATCGCAATCATGACACGTTTGACCTTCAAAATTCCCACATTCAAAATTAACCCCAAAATAAATTTAGACATGAAATGAAACATATTTATATTAATTTTATCCCCATTTTAAATATTTATATTAAAAATTCATTTTTGTATTGTTGGTTAGACTCACCTGACTTTTTAGTAGATTTTCCCCGTTGGTCTCCGCTGGTTCAGACTCCGCGTCTTCTGTGATATGATGTAACCCGGATGAGTAGCCTAACCCGCTTTTCTATGATCGGACGGTCGCAGAGAACCCGGTTAAAATGCCAATAACTCCCGTCAAGTCAGTTAGTCCGAAATCCCATTTATTTATTCTCTAACTCCCAACAATTAACAACCAACAACTCCAAAAGCAACCCGTCGACTGTTTTCTCTGCTCTGCTCAGCAGCTCGACTATACACAATACATATACACGTTGGGATTGCCTTTAGGGCAATCCTTCCCATACTACTTCTACATACATATCTCCCACACAAACACCCATTTCTCTCTTCACCTTACCCCTAGATATCTAATCCTTGTCACAATACCTAGATGCATATAGATATGAAAGTATAAACAGCATAAAGTATATTATTATATTCATTTAGTTAATACTTCTTTTTGCACAATTTATGAAATGAAATAGAAATGAGAATAGAAAAGAAAACAACGCCAAAAAGTTTTCATTGCTTGTAATAGTATTTATCAAGTGATTACACAATCAACCCCGGAACAAATTCAATTTATACTAATTACTAAATATGTTACGTCTTAAACAATTTAAACAATCCTTATTAATATAACGCTTGTTATTGGACAAATCGCAGCAAATAATTACTCGCAATTGCATGAATAACAGAAGTAATATCTTATACGACAAATTAAATCAAAAGCTAAAAGGCACGAACAATATTATTCTGACTTGGACAAAAATTTACAATTTCTTATTTTCAGACTCGCAAATTACTGGACAAATCACTTTCAAGAGGGATGAAATGGTATATTTTCAATTATATGTCGAATATCGAATGAATGGATAGCTAATCATGGATATCTGAAATGCTATTCGTGAAATAGATTCCCGTCCATGAATACAGTCTCATTGATCCAAGGAATGTATTTGGATACTTCTGTGTATACTCCAGGATAGCGCGGAGCAGCACATAATAACCCCCATGAAATTATGCCAGCAAAATAAGGCTGACTTAAATCATTGCAAATTAGTGGACCGCCAGTGTCACCAAAGCAAGCGTCAACACCTCCTTGTTCAAATCCTGCACATATTTGGGTTGCATTGTCAAAGTCGTCACCATAAACAGCGTAGCATTGATTCTTTGGAACGATTGGCAGAGACGCTTTCATTAAAACATTGGAGATAGATTCTGAATCGTCCTCTGTCGTCATTCCCCATCCCGCTATTTTACAGGATCCAGTCGCTAAATGGGCAAATTGCGGAACCACAGAATAGTTCACATACGGAGGATTACTCAGAAACGGAATGCTTACTCTCAACCGAGCAATATCATTCCTGCGTGCTGAACTACATTAAAAAATATTATATTGCATTATTTTCTTCTGAATTAACAATCAAATCCAAAGCAGTTCACAATATTCAATGAGAACTGTGAAATATATTAGATTTTAGAGGCTTAACTTATCGAAATGCCAATGCAATGCAATGTATGTGGTACAAATGGTTAATTTTAACAATTTACTAAATATTTACGGGTGGGATTTAATGTATCGTCTTCAGAATTTAAATTTTCGTCTTTTTTGGTTAAATATTTTTGGAAAAATGAAATCCAAAGACGAAAAATAAAATCAGAAGACGAAACTTTTAAATGACGAAATATTCGAACCGAAAAAAACGAAAATTTAAATTCTTAAGACGAAAATTTATATTCCTAAGACGAAAATTTATATTCTTAAAACGAAAATTTAAATTCTTAAGACGAAAATTTAAATTCTTAAGACGAAAATTTAAATTCTTAAGACGAAAATTTATATTCTTAAGACGAAAATTTATATTCCTAAGACGAAAATTTAAATTCCTAAGACGAAAATTTAAATTCTTAAGACGAAAATTTATATTCTTAAGACGAAAATTTATATTCCTAAGACGAAAATTTAAATTCCTAAGACGAAAATTTAAATTCTTAAAACGAAAATTTAAATTCTTAAGACGAAAATTTATATTCCTAAGACGAAAATTTAAATTCTTAAAACGAAAATTTAAATTCCTAAGACAAAAATTTAAATTCCTAAGACGAAAATTTAAATTCCTAAGACGAAAATTTAAATTCTGAAGACGAAAATTTAAATTCTTAAGACGAAAATTTAAATTCCTAAGACGAAAATTTAAATTCTTAAGACGAAAATTTAAATTCTTAAGACGAAAATTTAAATTCTTAAGACGACACATTAAATTTAAGTCAATATTTACTAGTTGAAGTAGGGATGAATTTTCACTTGGTCAACTTGGCGCACTTGTTGCGTATCCTCTAACTCGAACAGGCGAGTGGTGCCGGCCATTATCTGCCAAAAAAGCCATAAATTATTACCTGAGATTGTCTTATGTGTCGATAAAGACAATTGCGATAATAACCGAACTTACAAATAAATTGGGAATCCCAAGAACATAAACACAATGTGCAGCAGTCACTACATAGTTCATATCGACAAGAGTTCCACCGCAAAGATGCCTCAGCGATCCGCTTGCATTTCTATGCATGACGGATACCAGCCATGGAAATTCACCTAATATATGTACAGTTTAATTAAAACACTTCCGAAATCTTCCATCATTTTTGTTCATATAAGACCAATCCTAACACAATATTAGTAAAAACAATATGCAAAGAACAATAATTATTTGTCACTCCGACAAAAATTAAAAATGTCTTTTTTTCAGTCAACACAAAATTATTGTGGTTTACTAAGGCTAATTCAGATTGAATTTTTGCTATACGTCTCAACTAAGTACTTAAACAAATATCCACAGCTTCATGAATTATTTATAACTGAGTATTGCCTTACCCGGGGCAGCAGGGCTCCCTCCAATGATTCTTGCCGAACTTTCATTTGCGAAAACGAAGCAGAAAGCAACGTAAAGCAAAGTAATAGAAAGAATTTGTCGATTTAACACCTTCAGTAAGCTACCTTCCATTGCAGATGGATGAAAAACTGAATTTACTCTTTATGTACAATTATTTATGAATACCAATAGTTTGAACAGCTCTATGGTTTTGAATCTTAGATTAGGCTAATCAAATCACTTCAAATTCTTCCATTGTCCAAACAGTCCATTAAAAACGGATTTCAGAACTGAAAACATTAATCCAAATCTGACCATGATATGTTATCTTTAATCCACTACTAATACCCAACCAGGTTTTACACGCTACCTTTGATTATTTACCAACCATTTATAATGCCAAATAACATTATTTCTATTTATAGTTTTTAATGTTGCAAATAATAAATATTTTTAGTACTGTTATAAAAATTAATGCAATTTCAACCAAATTGGCAAATAATCCTTTTCTGATACCTAGTCATTGAAATTAACTACGTTGCTCAGGATTACCTATAATATTGTCATGTACATTGAGTGTGATCGGATTGACTGAATGACGCAGAAAGCATAATATACATTATTCCTGATTATACTGTATTATATTTACAGGGTGTCTACTTGGACAGTTCACATAGCAAAAATTTTTCCCCGTAACAAATTTTTTTGGGGGAAAATGAGATAACACGGAATTTACATAAATTAAAACCTCAGAAACAATTTTGAAAAAAAATCTCTAAATTTTTGTTTTTCAAAATTTTGATTTTGGAATTTTTTTTCGAAATTGTTTCTCAGGTGTTAATTTGTGTAAATTCAATGTTATCTCACTTTCTCCCAAAAAATTTTTAAGGGGGAAAAAACTTTCGTTTTGGGATATGTGAACTCTCGAGGTAGACACCCTGTATTATACTACGCTGCATATTCAATTAATACTTATGTGTTATAGTATGTTACATGCATCTAGGGTTGTAATGTTCATACGTTAAAAGTTAATTGTACATTCAATGCTATCTTATCGCCATCGCTATCAGTACAAAGTGTTCAACGTCCTTTCATTTTCCGTGATCACACCTAAGCGCTTTGTTTATTACTGTTAGAACGTAATTAAACTCCGAAAACTCCGACTTCAATGAACTAAGGATGATTGTTAAAATTAACTATTTATGAATTATGTATGTCTGATGGCTTTATGTTTTATTAGGTTGCAAATATTGTAAGATTGTTCTTTTTCATCTATAAATAATTCTGATTACGTATATACTATAATTATCGTGATTGTGATCTGCGACATTTTATTGCATGTAAATAACTTGAGGTTTGAGGTCAGCCGTACTGACTTTTGTAAAATTGTTTAGTTTTTAATATTATAATAATGTAAAATTCGGTTTTTCTTAGCTAATGAGAGAATATCTTACAGTGATTTAAGAATGTGAATTGGAACCTCTTGTAGTTTCGTAAACTGAGATTCTAAGATAGGCAGATTTAAGTAATATTGCATAAAGCAATTTAAGCATAAACTTATTACATTTCCAATCAATGGATTTATAGCAACCTGAGAAATAATACTAATGCTACGCAGACCGACTCAATTCAATTAATTACAAGTATTTTTAATTTTTTAAATCGTTTTCAAAATTCTGGATTTCACTTTGCGATAAATAAAGAAATAAATAGCTACGGTACATAATATTATTTAATTTACCTTAAAGCAAAACATTATGACCTTTAAAATTGAAGACATTTTGATTGAATTTGTGATTGAATTTGTCATTTATGAAACAAAACCAAGAAATTTTGAAATAATATCCCGATGGCCAATTAAAATTTTTATTGCAAACGCTGCAAACCTGTCTACTAGACTCTGGTTGGAATATCTTTTTTACAAGGTTAGCCAGAACAATCAGAAGACTAATTCTCTAACTTCAATAAATTCTCCTACTATTACTACAAAAATTAACAAAACTCCAAATGTTTTTATTATTCAACCTGATCTTTAACCCTGTAAGCATTAATAAATTTTAATGAAACCAAGTTTTCTGAATGCCCACGAAAATTCTCTATAAAATAATGTTCTGCAACTTACAATAAAATCCACCTTGAAAATCCGTTTTTCCGACCCTGTATATTTTTCCATAAAGGAAATTTTTCTCCTTCGATCCAGTACTAGCTGGAAAGTAGGTTAATTAAACAATGAATTATTTACAATTACCAGGAAGGAATTCGAGTCTTTAAGTCATCATCTTTACATACCTTCGCTTACGAACATGCACGCTGGAAAATAAATAAAATAATTAAAATAATTAATTGCTTACAATTACCATAAAGAGGATTATGAACATGTCTGCCTGCGTGTTTTGACAGCATCTAGCCAAAATTAGAGCTGAAAGACCACTTTCGGTACGATTTAGCTTTGAGGAATTTTTTAAATGGTTCGTTCATAAAATTCACGGAAAATATTATCATACAAATGCACTGCGAATAAATTACAATTTTAAACACTAATAGCCAGCTTTACTCTTATAAATTGCTGATTAACTCTTCTTCTGAAAATAAAAATGTAAGGTGTATATAAAAGAAGCTATTGAATTTGTTAAAAGTCACAATATCCTTCTTACAAACAACATACACAGTTTTTCATCGTCTTCAAAATCCAATCTCCGAAAAGGTAAAATTTACAAAATTCAGACCACTTTTATTTCAATATATAATGGACTAAAATTGCCATAATTTTAATTATATGTCTCCCAGAAATATTGGATATCAATCTTTACACCACTAAAACTTAAATTAAAAATATTCCCATTTTTAATTAATTTCAAAATTTAGATTTAAGCCTCGTATTTATTTCAGCTATTCTGTAACTTTTGTATTCGTGTACAAAAATTTTTAATTCATGGCTAAAATTTCGAGTTTGACAAATTTTTGTGCACCAAAATTTTGCAAAATTAATTAGTAAAATTTATGAAAACTTAGCACAGTATATTCTTTTTTTTGCAGGACCATGAAAACCGCCGTTGTTTGCTTACTTTTCGTTTCTGCCATCGTCTTCGTTGAGGCTACTTCTTGGATTGGAACTGCATGCACCCACACAGGAGATAATGCCGAAGACAATGCCGCTTGTGGCCCAAACGATAACAACATCCTTTGCACAGCCAGTAACAAATGCGACTGTCTCGATAAATACATGGACACAATGGGAGTCAAATACAAACCTAATGCAGATGGTGATAGATGCACCTAATTCTAACCCCTAAAAGCTCCAGTGGCACAAAATTCTGTTTCATGTTAAATAATAATATAATAAGGGTACTCACATTTGAAATCACTTCCTCACTTCATCAGTTGAAAACTAAAAACTAGTTTTCTTCGTCTGCGTAGCAACCAATAAACGTGAACCTAAACGTAGAACTGCTGCTTATTTGTTACTCTTGTAGTTACCATGGAAACGACGTAGATATGGTAGCATTCAAAGTACGAAGCTAAATAACAAAGATTTCGTGGTATGCGCTAATGGGGCTGGAACTTGCATCTGTCACAATGAAGTCGTTCTAAAATCACGTGGTGCTTTGTAGTTGGTAGCTTGGGTTAATAAGAAACTTAATGATGAAGTGATGGGAGAAAGTGAGTACCCTCAATATAAAATTTAATTTCCTGTGTGTGAGCCCAGGAGTATACAATACTAAATGTTACGTGATGAAAGTCAATAAAATAATTATCAATAATGACATTAATTATTATCAATTATTAGTATTATCAATAATTACGTATTATAATTAGGTTATTTTCCAAGTCTTCATGAGTAAAGTCATTTTTTTTATATTTTACTATTAAGAAAGAATTTTACTTTCTCGAGAAATACTTTTTTACTGTAAAGCAAGTTCTTTCGAAACGGCATCCAAATTTTCAAATGTTTTTACAACAACTTCACTATAACTATATAAATTGTAGGGAAGATTGTGTTTCTTGGCCAAAGCCTTGACTCTGTCCCGGCATAATTTATTTCTGAACTGAGGCATTGTTGGAAATAAGTGGTGTTCGATTTGATAATTAAGGTAGGCCATCCAGTAATCGACCCACCACGAAGAACGAATATTTGCAGTGTGACACAATGCATACTCCACCCAATGAGTCGGTTCTTCAGCGATGGGCAAATGAGTATGAGACAAAATAGTGTTTATCAATTGATAATTAGATACTAGAAATGCGACAGCTAAATAATCCAACAGTCCAGCTCCGACAATTCCGAACACGAAAACATAATGCATTGCCATGCAAAACAAATCAAAATGCTTCTGCCTGCGAAGACAAAATTGAGGATGCAGATAAAACTTCCAGTAAAGTGTTATTATCGTTGCGTCTATTGAAAAACACAACCATTTCTAAAAATAAACACATTCGATTGTTAATTTTGTAAAATAAATTATTTAAAAGTTAGATCACAATTTTAGGGATACTTAAAACGTACAACGTGGAATTACGTAGAACGAAAGGTACCTGATATTTTAGCATAAATCCTTTTCCTTGCTCGGGATTTTTAGCAACTTTCCGATGAAAGGCTACCACAGGTAGCATTTGTAAATCTACATCATATTTAATATGTTGCGGCGTTGCATGATGTCTGTTGTGTTGAAAAATCCAATATGAACCAGATACTCCGTGAAAAAAACCTTCATAGTTGAACCAAAAAAGATCTCATGAAAAGTATTGTCTAGAAAGTATTATTAAATGACTGATTTCAAATTTAACGAAATATAGTGGATAATTAGTGATACTAGTACCATAAATAACAGATGTAATAAATCTATCCAATTTCGGAGTTCCTGTGAGGGAATGATGAGATGCTTCATGCATAACCCAACCAGCGCGTCCGACTGAAAAGGCTGCAAGACAAATCCCGGCTATTTTGGCTATTGAAATTTGTGGCGAAACCAAGTAAAGATATCCTCCAAGGAATAGGAAGAGAAATACTTCGAAAAGTCTTAAAATAATATGTAAGATATTTGGCTTGAACATTCCTTCTTTTTGCAGCTCCTGATAAAGTTCCAAGAAGTCCTTCGTCAAAGCTCTGTGTCTTCTACTTTTCTCAGAATCAATTTGCACTGAGAATAATATTACAAAATCATGAAACATGGCAGAACAATTAAAAATGCTATTGTGATATTTCGGTCTTACATTCTTCTCCAGTCGCCGGACGTTTTGGAAGTGAGTTCATAATGCTCATAACTTTTTTAGTGGACCTCTGATGAAATTGCTGGACCGCGTGAGTTGAATCTTCTCCAGTGGAAGTGTATATTTCGATGATTCTTCCTCCTGGGTGTCTCTTAATCCAATTTGTAACATCATAGTAAACTCCGTCGTAGAGCAATTCTTTTTTCACATTTGTCATTTTCATCACTTTAGCACTATCAACACCGTTTTCAGAATTAAAACACACTCTTAGGCGCAACTGCAGTAGTACACCGTGACGATAAACTAAGGTACCCCCCTGTACAGGACGAACCGTAAGTAGCACAGCAAGACTGTTTACACCACTCGAAAGCCAGCCCAAAGTTACATTGAAATCCAAGTTTTCATTAAATTTTTAAATTTGGTTCTATAAATTTGTAAGTGCTATGGATCGTACAGACTAATACACACTGTATTTGTCTCAATGTTTATTCATTGCTTTCTCATGGATAGGACAAGACACTGACTTAACAGTAGGGGGTGAAGAAGAAGAAGAGTGCTGGAAATCCATTCAAAAGGTCTCCAGCACATCGCCCCGTCCGTACCTCCCCTCCCTCCCTTGCATTGGTCAGTCTTCGATTCCACAAGGCCAAATTCTATCCTGTACCTTTCGCTCACTTTAATTTCTTAATTTTCTTACTGCCATATGCTTCACAAAAATGTCAATTCCTCAAAAATCCTTAACTTGCACGTTTTCAGAAATACAATATTCCAGGAGCTGGAACAAAGAGGAACTCGTCAGCACAAAAATGAAATGGTAACATTCACATTTTCACTCAAAAAATCCATTTCAATTTCAGAGCCACCGCAGACACAATCACACAAACCCTTCTCACTTCAATGCCAAACCGACTCTAGGTGCAACTGCAGTAAAACCACAAATTAAACTAATATCCATGTGTGACGATTTGGTTATATATAACTATTTCCCTTAATAACCCTTTATTTTTGTTGTTGCAAGAAAAAAAGCAAAAATAAATAAGCTGCTTTTTTGATTTTCACAAAGAGACCAAAATAGTCTTTATAAGATGTGATCTCTCTTACTTTTTTATCTAATATAACTTAATTTCGTATTGCGAAGTCTATCTTGTCTGGAAAATCCGTTCCCGAGAGAAAAACAGGTCCAGAAACTGTCTTGAACAGGACTGCGGCAGATTCAGAACTCACACCAGGATCATTCAGTCCCACAAGTTTTTATACTACAAAGAACCAGTTCGACTTGGCTTTAGCCTGTTATTTCATGTATTATATTATTGTCAGCACATTTTAACAATAATTGCTGTGGAACTGATCTACATAAGAGTAGCATGCATTTGTTGTAAAACCGTAAAAATGGAAATCAGTTCAAAGAACCAAAAATTATTGCCGATTGGATTTATGAAGATTTTTATGAAATGAATTAAATCCTCATTAAACACAGTTCGATTTTGAATATTTGAAATTAAGATTGATTTCTAAGAATTTATTTGTTATACTAATCATTGTCCCTGAGGTTAATACATGATATGATACTAATGACTAAATAAAGAATAGTGTCCAAAAGTAATTCATTTGAAATATAATAATTAATATAATAATAAATAAAATTATGAACTTATTTCATAATCTTACAACTCCAGTATTTTTTCGAATTGATTTTTGTCAATGGCCGTTCCGACTCTCCCTTTAAACAAATAGTATTCCGATTTTTCATTGACGAGTTCGGCAAATTGAGTGTCTTGAAAATTTTGTGCAACCGCTTGCCACCAGATTGGTCCAACGGCAATACTCTCATAGGGTCCATCCAGAAATCCTGAAGCTACTATGTATTGTATGCTTTGTGCGACGACATCATACCTATACAAGTTTAAAACGAGGTTTCTGGCAGGTAATTTCGGCAAAACATCCTTGCAATAATACAGGCTGAATCCATTTAGAACAAGTTTTTCTAATTCTTGTGTCTTCTCGTCGTTTACAATAAGTGCTCTAGTGTTGACTCGAAGTTTTGTTATTTGAGCAGGAATTTGTTTAGTGGACATTTTTAAGATTCCCTGAAAGTGGTCCCCAAATTCCAAGGAAGTTACATTTGAAGGAATTGGAAAACGGTGGGACAGAGGACGACGCAATGTGTTTATGTATTTCAAATTAGGAAGACGATAGTAACGTCCTTGTTGAAAATTCAGTTTTCGGACCGACAGCTTTTCAATGGCATTCGGAACATCATCCAAGTTTATGGAATGGAATTTCGATTTCAGTTGCTTAACGTCCATCGATGTAGAAGAAATGTATTTCCGTCCACACTTTTCCAGAACAAGTGTATTAATTTTCCATTGTGAAGTTTCCCAGTCCAAAATATTTATTCCTGAAAGGTCCATTGAGTCTACCTTCATATTTCCAGACAAATCCAAAGCTATTTCACTCATAAATGAATTATTGTCAGTCCAAATTGTACAATTCTTCATATTTTCGAAATTAATGTACTTATTGATCACTCTTCCGATATTTCCCTTCGGGAAAACGTAAAGACATTTCTTAAGGTCCATTTCCACTGGAGAAATTTGAGTATTCTTCTTGAACTTCAGAGCGCATTCACGGAGATACAAATATTTCACACCAATTATTTTATCCATAGAAATTTTCAACATCGGTCCATTTCTTCCTTCCCATAAATCTTCCCCTTTGGGAAAGTTTATAGTTAACTTTTTAAGATTTAGCTTTTCTAATAAGTGAGACATGTCATATCTGCTCCCAAATGTCTCAAACATCCCGATTCGTAAATCATCGATTCGTAGTTCTGTAATATTCTTTCCCAAGGCTTCAAAAATTTCAATCAAGTTATCCTCTGGCCATGGAACTTCTCTTCCATCACAAACATAGTTTTTCAGTTCAAGAGCATGAAATGGTATTTCTGGTTCAGACTGCTGGAATGTTTTGATGAAATTCATTGCGGATTTTTCTGAAGTCTCATTCCATACAGAACCAATTGATAACAACGACAAATTTCGGATGAATGGTTTAGCCACGCATTTCCACTCAATACAAACGGAACGGCATACTTTTAGTTCTCTCAAAGACAAAAATCCAAACAGGCAATGGAGCACCTTCAAAAATCAAAAAGAATTAATTATTCAGTGTACAAATTCCTTGATAATGTTTCTTAACAATTTATATCGAAGTTAGCGAATATTTTCTGTCATTAAACATGATAGTCCTTTTTATATGAAGTTTATAAATATTTAAAAAGTAAACTTACCCCAGCTATTTCCATAGGGTTCTGCTTGGACGATTGATGGCATACAAACTTTGGTTCAACGCCTTCACCTGGTTGTGTGTCCTCTTCACGCACTCGTTTCTTTGAGGAACCGGAATTTTCCATTACGTCCATGATTTTATTTGGGACCTCTAATTCAGCCGTAAATGTTAATCAGGATTATCTTGTGCTCAATTTAGATCTATGAATTAGGACACACTATATGGTCAATATAATTAAACTATCAATATAATTAAAAACTAATTGTTATTAAAACCGATATTGTTCTCTCAAGATTTGGTTTAAAGGTCATAAAATTTACTATTGACATAAAAACTGATTTTATGTCCGATTCATTATTTTACTGAAGATTCGTTAAACTCAGTGCAACGTAGAATAGTAATACAAATAAAAATCACAAGTTATGATCTCGTTCAAACTGCAGAAAACTAATTGCCTTCCAACATCAAATACCTTTTATGTTTAAAAGAGAAAAAAATCACTCCACAGAAAAAAATTTCCCCAGACTGAATTTGTTTTGGGTTGAAAAACTGAAATCCGTATTTATGTTGGAAAATCTGTACGGTATTTTGGGAAAAAATATTTTATTGTGATATTTGAGTTTGTAAAATATTAGCTTTCGTATTTTTGATACTTCTGAATACAAACGTCAGCAATTTTAGTGACCATCAAGAGTTATTTTGGTTACCATCAAGAGTTGCCAATGTTTCACTTTTTACAAATGAGAATACTCCATAACTTACCTGTTTAGAACATCTGAACACTTTTGATGTGAAACAAATAAAACCTTATGGTGTCCAACTGAAACTGCGGTTTTATTTTTAGTTCTAGAAATCAATAGAAGGTCAAACAAAAATAATTTTTTTAAAAGAATGATGTTGGGATGTCAAATTTTAGCACCGTCGTTCATCAGCAACTTACAATTTCTCTAAAGCGTCGGAATTCATGCATACATACGCAAGCGTGCAGAACAGGTAAGAAAGTTTTGAAAAGCATCAAGAAATGCGGGAAAATACAACGACTAGATATTTGGGTACTTATTGTATTGTATTACAATAAGTTATTGTATACTATCACCATATTAATTATTTTTTCTAAATGATTAAGTGATATTGCGTTTATTCAGTATAATGCTAGATTTCTTATGAAAGCTCATTTTGTCGGCTCCAATATTTTGAGCAAGTAGATAGTTTTCAAAATTCTGGATTTCATTCTGCGATAAATAAATAAATGTTATAAAATATTCTTTTAATTTACCTTGAAGTAAACCATTAAAACCTTTAGAAATGAAGAAACTAATTTAAAAAATGTTTTAAATGATTATACAGACGTGTACTTTTTACGAAAACTATTCCCTTAATCTTATACAGTTATTCAAATATTGTGTATTTATTGTTTTGCAATTTTATTCCTGTTGTAAATGCATGAATTTAATGTTATACATAAGAAGGCACTGTCAATGCTCACTACAATTTCGTCATTTCTCCCTTATTTTGTTTATCTTCATCAGATCTTCGTTTGAATATTCTGTCGCAGAGGTTTAGATCAGTTTTTCATGACAAACGGATTTAATTTCCCCAAGTTGGACATTTTTAGGATAATTCTCCGTTTAGATGATATTATCTTAAAGATGTAATAATAAAAACAAGGATTTTAATGAAACATCGTCTGGACTCTCGAATGGTATCAATGTCAACTGCTTAGCAGTACTTTACTTTTAGGTCTTCAGCAACATAGGTGGATATTAGTATGGATACACCTGTAGTCATTCTGGGATATCGATATCTATTTTTAGCAGCATATTCAATTAATATAATGACTGTGCTATGTTAATATTCTCATAACTGAATGCAATAATGTGCTCAATGGCTATATTAGACAGAAAACGTGCCGTTTGCTGTAGCATTGTCGTTTTAAATTCAAGGAATGATTTACCCGTGTTATCGACCCTGTATATTTTTCCAGAGATTTCCTTTTCTATCCAGTACCAGCTGGAAAGCAGGTTAATTAAATAACTAATTGTTTACAATCATCAGTAAGGAATTCGAGTTATAATTTACTCAGTATCTCTCTACATACCCATGCGTTATGAATATGATTGCCATGATTTTGACAGTAGTTGGTCTAAATTAGAGTTGAAGGACCCCTTTCGGTAAGAATTAGTTTTGAGTAGTTTTTCCAATGCTTCGTACATAAACTTCATGGAAAATTTTATCACTGCATGTACGCACTGTCAATAAATTACCATTTTAAACACTAAACCTGCTATTTTCATATAAATTGCTGATTAACTTCCTCTTGGAATGTAGCTATACGGTATATAAAAGAAGCAATTGGGTTTGTTAAAGTTAAAGCCACAATCCTTTTCATTCAGTTCAAAATAACATTTCAGTTTTTCATCGCCTTCAGAATCCAGTATACAAACAGGTCAAATTTACAAAAAATACACCTCTTTTATTTCTAAATAGCAAATTAGATTGAAATTAAAATATTTCTACTTATCAAATATACCAATACACTATTACACTAAATTGAAATAATCCCTTTATAAATGTCTTTAAAATTTAGTTTTAAGCCTCTATGTATTTTTTCAGCTTTTCTGCTACATTTGCTATATTCTTGTACAACACTTTATAATTCATTGCTAACATTCTAAAATTTGACAAATTTTTATGCACGTAATAACAATTTTGTGAAATTAATTCCTAAAAATTATGAAAATTCGACCTAATGAATTTCTGATTTCTCAGGACCATGAAGGCCCCCTTAGTTTGCCTACTTTTTGTTTCTGCCATCGTCTTCGTTGAGGCTACTTCTTGGATTGGAACTGCATGCACCCACACAGGAGATTATACCAAAGACAATGCCGCTTGTGGCCCAGACGGTAACAATGTCATTTGCCTGGACAGTAACAAATGCGATTGTCTGGATAAATACCAGGACACAATTCAAGCCAAGTACACAGCTGCTGCAGATCGTTCATCTTGTCAATTAATATACGACAATTAAGTTCGAAAAGCACCAGTGTCACAATTTGTTTCATACTAAGGAAATCAAAGTTCATGTCGGAGTTATTATAAACTGGATCAAATAAAATATTTATGTAAAGCGTGATATTATGAAATATTGAGGAGGATTTTGCAGGTTCAGTAGAACGGAGAACTAAAAGCTAGTTTATGCAATGATAAAACAACTTGTTGGCGATGAGTATTAAAATAGGTAAAATCAAATGCATTATTTACAAATGAAATTCATAAGCAGAACTCCTAAATACATTCTTTACACAATTCTATGAATTATTTACGAAAACTTTGTACGTAAAATTTAAGAACATTCATTTAATACGAAAAAATTTTATGTTTAGTAGTCAAAGTGCTTGGATGATACAATTCCAGGACCCTTTCTTGTATTTCCAGAACTTCTTGGAACCCAGACCCAGTCCCAACAATCGTTTTCGCACATCCAATATTTCTTCATAGAGTTTCAATGCTTTCCTGAACTCCTTTTGTACATCAAGTACAATTGCAATCTCAAGTGTCAATTCATGTTCATTTCCATAGATTCGTTTTGCTTTCGCTTTGGATTCTAAACCTTAGATTCTAAATTAATTGTCAAATGGGCCATTAATTACAAAATACCAATATACTGAAAATGAGAAACCACGAAAAAGAATGAAAACCCCAATGTTTTAACTGCATTTACCAGTATCATAATTATAGTAGCAAATCGATTACCCACAACTCAAAAACATTGCTGCAGCAGCAGTGCCGTTTTAAATTCAAAGACTAATCGCCGGCTAACAGGCGAGGGTTACCTATAAAACAAAACCAAATCATTTCCGGATCATATTAGGATGGCGCCATTCCTAGTGTGCCAATTAGATTTTTATTGACATAATAAACATTGAGAACTTGAGTAGACTGGTTGGAATGTATACTATTGTACAGGGTTAGCCAGAACCAGAAGACAAATTCTAACTTCAATAAATTGTACTATTATTACTGCAAATATTCGCAAAACTCAAAAGATTTTTATTGTTCCACCTGACCTTTGACCCTGTAAGCATTGACAGATTTGTATGACACCAAATTTTAAGTGTGCACAAAAAGTTCTCAAAATTAGTAAATAGTGCCATTTACCATAACATAACACATTTTTCGACCCTGTATATTTTTGCAGAATGAAAATTTCGTTTTCTATCCAGTATTAGCTGGAAAGTAGGTTAATTAAATAATTAATTGCTTACAATTACCAGAAAGGAATTCGAGTCTTAAAGTCAGCATCTTTACACACATTGGTTTACGGACATGCACGCTGGAAAGTAGGTTAATTAAAATAATTAATTGTATACAGTTACCAGTAAGGAATTCGAGTTTTAATTTAATCAATATCTCCTACATGCAAGTGCTATGAATATTTCTGCGTGCTTATTTTGATAGTTAGTTAGGCAAAATTAAAGCTGAAGAACCACTTTCGGTAAGAATTAGTTTTGAGTAGTTTTTTTCAATATCTTCGTACGTAACCTTCATGGAGAATTCCATCATGCTATGTAACCATTGCCAATAAATTACCATTTTAAGCACTAATGGCCAGCTATTTTCATATAAATTACTGATTAACTCTTCCTCTGTTACGGTATATAAAAGAAGCTATTGGATTTGTTAAAATCACAATCCTCTCACTCGTCTAAAAATAACATATTTCAGTTTTTCATCGTCTTCGAAATCAAATCTCCAAAAAGGTAAAATTTACAAAAATTATATCACTTTTATTTCCATAAAAAATAAAATGAAATTACAATTTTACTTATATCTCTGAAAATATTTGATATCAACCCATATTCTATTAGATCTTTAATGAAGAAATATTAACTTTTTAAATATCCAAATTTTAAAATACAATTTGACAAATTGTGAAATTAATTCCTAAAATTTATTAAAATCTGACTCTGACGAATATATTATCAAATTTGCAGAACCATGAAGGCCGCCGTTGTTTGCTTACTTTTCGTTTCTGCCATCGTCTTGGCTGATGCTACTAATTGGTATGGAATTGCATGCACCCACACAGGAGATTGGGCAAAAGACAATGCCCCATGTGGTCCAGACAGTAACAATATCGTTTGCACAACCAATAACAAATGCGAGTGTCTCGATAAATACCAGGACACAAATGGAGCCAAGTACACTGCTGCTGCTGACGGTGCATCTTGTCAAAAATCCTAAGTCCGAAAACCTCCAGTGGCACAAAATCCTGTTACATGCTAAATAATAATATAATAAGGGTGCTCATGTTTGACATCACTTCATCAGATAAGCCTATATAAGCAAATAAAATAATTATCAAAAGTGACATAAATGACGTTCTTATTTTCCTTGATTTAATTCTCAGCCGAATTATTTCACAATTGTAACATGTAGGTATAATACTAAGGCCATATTATAATTAAAATTTTTTCCATGTCTCCATGAGTAAAGTCAAAATTTTTATCATTTACTACATAAATAACCCAATTACGTCAGAAAAATCTTCAATTTTCGTGTCAGAGCTACTGTAAACGGAATCAAGTACAATGTTTGCTCAAAACTTTTGTCATCAACAACAACCGGTGATAAATTTTTGAGAATCCGTGGTTGTCATACAGAATACAAACAATAAATGACGCGCGCTATTGCGTATTAGCAGAAGAACGCGATAAAACTCAGTTTACTTTCAGATAAGAGTGTGGCGTATGACATTTCACGAATAGTTATTACGTTGCCATTACATTACGTAATAACTTTCAACCAACGTCCTCAAAATTAGGACGAGCCTTTACTACTCATTAATGTTTTAACTGCATTTATCAGTACTCTAAATATCAAATACCCATTATTAAATTTATGTGCCAGTAAGGAGAAAATAAAAAGACGTAGACTGCAATTACAGCTGAAATGAAATAACTAGCTTATCAAACAAATTCATTATACTATTTCTGATAATACATAACACTTCAAAATATTCATACAATGCATTTACAATGCATTACAATTAAGCAGGTTAAATAAATATATTAATGACATAAATATTTAGTAAAAATATTTATTTATCAATTCATTATCATTATTCATGGAAATTTTCACAACTCCAATAATCACTCATTGGGTACTTGGAAAAGATTAGTTCAATGGGGTTTGTCTGACGCTTACGCTGCGTAACGTGATGATAACGCATTGATATTGCGGCATCACAAAACATCAACTTTGTAAATGCACTGGGTTTTGCTAATATTTTGTCAATATGCAAAAGCGTGATTAATGCATTTATTAATTCATTGTTTTCACTACGTATACAATCACGAATTCTCAAAACTTGTCCCATATTATGATGATGATAAAAATTATGATTTAAAAAATATTTGATTTGATTATGCTTATGTGCAAGCATAATCAAATACTGTTTTTATTTTGCAAGTAATTATGAAGTTTGTATTCAGTTCAACAAGAAAGATTTATCCAACCATATTGACAGAATAGGAAACCTCGTGCTCTAATTGAGATACATCTGACATGGTCATAAATTCCCAACAGCTGTCCGCCTTCCATTTACTGTATTCAAATTCCTTTTACCAATTTAATTTAGTATGTACATAGTAAGGCTGACACTCCTTCTGAATTCCCAGTAATATCAAGAGAGACAGAAAGGTGGGCGATGAGTTTTTTTATATACGCCATGAAATTTCAAGGTTTAACATTTATTATTGACTCTCCATTGATTTAATCTGTTCGAAAAGTTCTGCTTTATTTAGTACAATTCAAGGTTTTAGTATATGTGCAAGACAAGCAAGTATAATACATAAACAATACACTATAAAATGAACGTAAATGAAAGCCAAATATTGATTTTACAATTCCATATAGTCTGTGCACTTTACTTGAATATTACTACTGCGAATTTCTGTAACTAGTGTATAACTTTTACTAGCAAGAAAAACTTAAGTTCAACCCGCAGGAACAGCATTTAGGACGTTAAGAATATTTTATTTTCCAATCCATTTTTTTTAATAACTTTTGAAAATGCTTTCTTTTTTTGTGATAATGAAGCTTTTATAACATGTCACCTGCATTCTCCGCTACGAGGATATTCACAAGTTTTTCCGCAAGGAAAGCAAAGAATGTGAGAACGAAACCTTTGTCAATGTACCCAAAGTGGCCAATCTGTAAGCAAATTGGCTTGATCAACTTTGCTTTTTGTCTGACCCATGGATTGTGATGGCTTTGCATTTTCTTTTTAAAATTGCAGGACAAGGTATGCATTTCAGATGCCTGTTCCAAAACAAAGATATGTATAAGGAAACAAGCAGAAAAGAGAACAGGGAAGAAAAGGTAAGCCACAAATGCCATTTTGTCATATAACTTAATGGTACCGTAGATGGAAATACTGGTGACAGCTTGGCCTCCTAAAATTAGAATTGGTGTCATAATAGGAGCAACCATTCTGTTGATATATTTGTTATGCAGATACAGCCAAAAGTAGATTTTCATTTGTTCCCTGATTCCATTTATTTTGGAGAGGTAACGAATCCAGTATTTGGAGAATTGATTGTAAGCACAACCGAAAATCAGGATGAGTGTGACAGAAGCGACGTACGTCAAGCCCACGAAGAATACAACGATTCCGTAAATGAGAATTAGTTTCATTTCCATCGCAGTTATTTCGTTCACCTCAAATCGTCTGCCCAAACTCAGTTGTGTCAGGAAGATAGAGGCATAATATATGAATAGAAGAAAACAACGAATATTTCCATTATCGGAATTGCAATAATGAATAATGCCAGGTAGTCCAATTTTGATGCTCTCGCCTCCTGTATCCATTCTTTGGTTTTACTTCCTTTATTTGCTATAGCAGAAACAATAGTATAATCAAATTTTAATTATTACTGTATGCACTTTTCTTTCAAGTAAATTTCTGCTAATATTCATATTAGTATTTATTAGTATTTATTTTATTAGTATATATTCGTACCAATATTTGTCACCAGACTTTTTGGTAAAGCGCCATTTTCCGCTTGGGAATCCTTTGCACATCTGTCTTTTCTTTTCAACAATGTTGTCCTTTGATTTTCTTTTTCCATTTCTATAAATGAAACAGGTCAACAATGTGTTAAATACATTAAAGATTCTTACATAGCGATTAGTATAGCAACACCATATTTGCAAATTTCTTAATATATGGGACAAAATTGTGTATTTATATATGTGAAGGCAATAATAGTTCAGATGGAGTAATTTTGACTACATTAAAATCGAGATTTGTATTTTCTTTGGATGTACTAATGATTTTGTCATTTGGGTCATACCTGTCAGTTTATCATCTAGTTGTGCACTTAGATTGATGGCTTCTGGCATTCCTTCCAGTCCCTTGAAGATGAATGTCAAATTAGCTGCAGTGGAGACAAACAATAAAGAGATGTAACAGAGAACCATCAGGTAATCCTGAATTCGCCATTTTGAATCTGTAATGCTGCAGACTTCTAAAATAATTAGAAGAACAGCAGCAGTAGAGTTGATGATGGCCCCCGTCGCCCAGGTCAGCTTCTTCCATTTTTGAGAAGAGACGTAGACTCGACGATTTTCTATCCCAAAAGGAATGAGTCCACAGAAACCAAATACCTTGAAATATGCATTTACTGAGAAATACTGAAAATCCGTTATCATGACTGTATTTTTGATATTCGGTTAATTTTTATTTTTCTGTGTAAATATGGATATCAAGGTTTACTTTTCTGTTGACAGTAAGAGAGTATGATTTACAGTAACTTCATGGTTGTAAACGCGACAGGAACATTGTATAAAATATGAGCCATTGTCCATTCCATTTGCTTACTAGATTTAGAAGATTTCTCAGTTTTGAAATATTAATGCTGGTGTACGTAATATACATGGTTTTTGGTGGGCTGCTCATTTATTTTCATACTTTTTAATGGGGCTTAGTACAGTTATTGTATTTACTCAATCAATACAAAACTTTAAGATAAGTTTACCTGATACATGTTTTTGCTTGAGAGCCAAATAACAAAATGCTAATGTTACAGCTAGTACTATACGCTTTTTGGGACTACATGATAGTATGTAGTTATTATAATATGGTCTAAGTGAATTTTATTTTGCTAAGATGAATATTATCTTTCACTATACAATATTCTCGAGCTACTGTAGCTACTACATAACTACAATAGATAATATCGGATATAGTAATACGGCGGTTATATATAGTAATATTTAGGTCTTATAACTTTTAATTCAACAACAAAATTAAATAAATTTCATTAGGAATCGAATGAAACCGGATTGGTTTAACGAAATTGTCTAACCTCTAATTTAAATAATAAATCGATTATATGTAACCAAGATGCTGAAAATAAAGTCAAAAAGGTTACATTTTGAAACCAAATGAAAATGTAACGGCGTTTTCAAAAAAGTAGCAAAATCAAAACAATTTTTAAATAAAGGGAACAAAACGAAAACCCAATACGAAATTTATTTAATAATAATTTTACAAAGATAAAGATTTACCTATAATGACCACAAGGAGTCTAAACTGCTAGCATGGAATTTTCTTGGTGTTTACAAGGGGGGTCAAATTGAGATTTCCACGCAATCGATTTGGATATAAGACACCAGTTGGAAAATTGCAATTTGTTATCAGTAGGGACCAAGGAGTTTCAAATAGTTGCTCCGATTTCTCTCGACTGCGCTTAGTAAGGAGAGTCCACTGGAGCTAAATTGGAACGAATATCCCCGACTTCCAATGATAGCACGCTCTACGTATCATTATGGGTTTATTCATACATGTGCCGATCGAAAATGAAAACTCAGACTTCTCGTTACGTGGAACACTTTCGAAAGTCTGCCCGAATGCTTACAGAGTGGAGCTCTGCACAAGGAAACCAAGCAAGGTTTCCATGTACACTGCGGGCTTCACTCTTAAAAACTGAAATTTGCTTTTGGTTCGTAACCCTTTGAGTTTTAAGTGATGCTATTTATTTTAATTAACTAATAGTTGGATTGGAATACATAGTATTGGTAGTTGTGAAAGTATATTGACATAACGCCATCATGTAAAGAATATTAATTAAATATGTTTGTAAAAATAGACATGGACATGGCTGAATAATATATACGGAATAAGTTTGAATTATTTTTAAAACATTGAATTGAACGGTATACTTCAGAAAGGAAAAATTAATAGGTTCAGTTGATCACAAAATTTAACTAAATATATGTACATGTATATCTTAGCCAATCTTCCTTAAATAAAATATTAATAGTCCGAGTCATTCTTTAAAGATTAGTGATTAGTTAGACGGCTGCAACCCATTAATATAGATCCTACATTGGACAATGTAGAATTTTTAACATTCAAAAGATAATTCAGTTGTCCATTATTGGGTGGAGTGTAACAAGTTGGCTTCCCCTCAAAGTTTCTTCCGGTATAAAAAGTCCAGCTCGTGGTTCCGGTAGTGAAAATAGATTTCGGGACAAATGGGATGTTAGCATAGGCTGGTCCAGTTATCGTCATTTCTTTTCCTTCCGCATATTTCCCTTGGTACAAAGAAATTGAAGTCGTGGTTGTGTTTGGAGGACCCAAATATCTTAAAGATCGAATTTTTTGATTTGCGACGTTATAGCAAGAATTTCGCACGCTGGCACCGACGTTCGCAACGAGGTCCGTGTAATTGACATTCCTGTATAACCCCCACCTAGGATTTCAATAAATATAAAATTTATTACCTTGGTTCAGACTTTCATTAAATAATGAATTGAAATGATCATTCATTTATTGTATCCTCGATTTCCGATTTTTGAAGACAACGGCAACATAAATGTATTTTATTACTTACACTCCAGTGGTTGAAACGCTTCTGATTTTGAAAGTGGATGCTAGTGGTGTTTCGGGTCTCCAATTTGGTCGTTTCCCCACCAAAATTGATGTCTTACCAGTGCAATCGGGTTTTGAATGAAATTTCAATTGTTTTTGTTCGGCTAGGCACATTGTTGCCAAAGAAAATGCAGCGATAATGAAAAATAATTTCATGATTGTAGTATTTATATTATTATAATCAGGATATATTTTTCTTGAGTTGGTGATGTGAATGCGATGAGTGAACTGAATAATTTTGGCTGTCTCAGAAGCGCTCTTATATTGGAAATTAACAAGGGCAAATAAACATAGTATTGCACAGATAAATGTTCATTTTACTTGGAAATATAATTATTCATAGAAAATATCTAAATCTGAATTACTCGAATTCGAATCTATTAGTATTTCAACAAAATAGTACAGGCTCGTCCTACTTTAGAGGCGTTTCTTTGAAAGCTATTACAGAACATACTTAGTAGTTATGTAGCAATTATTCGTGAAATCTCAAATGCAACATTTTTATTGTAAATAAACTGATTTATTTATTTATTTTTATTATTTATTTAGGAAAATGTTTTCAACTTGTACTAATTTTAACCTCCTCTCCTAAAATTTCGACATTCACTTAATTTGGACATTGTAGCATGTAGATAATTTATTTATAAATAAAATATTTGTGTGAATCATTATTTTTTCCATTGCCTGGGATAAGTGCTTTTCATAAGTAATACAAACATAAAATGCCACTTTTATTTGTTTATTAGCAGGAGAGCGCAATAAAATGACCCAATTTATTTACATATGAAAATGTTCCATTTCAGACTTTATGAATTACTTTAAGTTAACACTACGCAAGTCTCGTATGTAGTAAATTTCAAAGAAACGCCTCAAAAGTAGGTTGAACTGTGAACCGTTACTATTTTTCGAAATACTTATAGATTCGAATTCGAGTAATTCAGCTTTAGATAATTTCTATGAATAATATATTACCAAGTAAAATGAACATTTAGATATGTACTATATTTATTTGCCCTTGTTAATTCTCAATATAAAAGCACTTCTGAGGCAGCCAAAATTATTCAGTGTATTCATCACATTCACATCTCCAACTAAAGAAAAATATATCCTGATTATTACAATAAAAATACTGCAATCATGAAGTTATTTTTCATAATCGCTGCATTTTGTTTGGCAACAATGTGCCTGGCTGTTCAAAAACAATTGACATTTCATTCAAAACCCGACTGCACTGGTAAGACTTCAATTTTGGTGGGAAAACGACCAAATTGGAAACCCGAAACCCCAGTAACATCCACTTTCAAAATCAGAAGCGTTTCAACTATTGGAGTGTAAGTGCTCTTTTCACAGCAATTAGCAATAAGACATTTATCTTGTCGTTGTTTTTAAAAGCTGAAATTCGATGGTACAAAAAATGAATGATAAATTCAATTAATTATTTAATGAAAGGCAGAACCAATGTAATAAATTTTATATTTATTGAAATCCTAGGTGGGGGTTATACAGGAATATCAATTACACGGACCTCGTTGCGAACGTCGGAGCGAACTTGCGAAATTCTTGCTACAACGTCTCAAATAAAAAAATTCGATCTTTAAGATATTTGGGTCCTCCAAACACAACGACGACTTCGATCTCTTTGTACCAAGGGAAATATGCGGAAGGAAAAGAAATGATAATAACTGGACCAGCCTACGCTAACATTCCATTTGTCCCAAAATCTATTTTCTCTACCGGAACCACAAGCTGGACTTTTTATACCGGAAGAAACTTTGATGGAAAGGCAACTTGTTACACTCCACCCAATAATGGACAATTGCATAATCTTTTCAATGTTAAAAATGCTACATTGTCCAATGTGGGATCCATTTTAAGGGGTTGCAGCCGTCTAACTAATCATTAATTTTCGCCTTTAATGGATGACTCGGACTATGAATATTTTATTTAATGAAAATTGCCCAGGATATATATAATTTAATTTAGTGATTAACTGAGTCTAATGATTTTTCCTTTCTGAAGCATGTAGTGCAATTCAAAAACTAATCTAAATTTATTCCGTATATATTATTCAACGATATCGACGTCTATTTGTATATAGAAACATATTTAATTAATATTTTTCCATTATGGATGGCGTTATGTCAATATATTTTCAAAAATTACAGGATACAATATATTCCAATCTTACAATTATTAGACGGTAAAATAAATAGCTTCTTTTAAAATTAAAATGCTACGAAACAAAAACAAAATTCAGGTTTTTCTTGAGCATAACATAATCAAATGCTTTTTAAATCATAATTTTTTGTCATCAACGTAATCTGGGATAAGTTTTGAGGTTTCGTGTTTGTCCTATAAATAATACAAACAATGAGCAAATAAATGCATTAACCACGCTTTTGCATATTATTGACAAGAGTTAACAAAACCCAATGCATTTACAAAGATGTGATTTGTGATGTTACAATACTATGCGTTATCATTACGTTGTGCGACAAGTTATCAGGCAAACTCCGTTGAACGAATATTTGGTGCCTTTTCCAAGTATTTACTGAGTAGTTATTGGGATTTTAAATCAATATTGATAATGAATTTATAAATAAATTCATTATCCGCAATTATGTTTTCCGCAATGAAATCCAGTTTACTTAGATAATATTGTGGAATATGAGATTTCACGAATAGCTATTTCAGTGCCACTACGTAAATTGCGTTATAGCTTTTAAAGAAACGCCTCAAATGTACGGTGAGCCTTGATTATTTCGTCCAAACAATTTTAGATTTGAGTAATTCAGCTTTAGATAATTTCCACGAATAATTCATTATATTTCCAAGTAAAATGGACATTCATCTGTTTAGTATATTTATTTGCCCTTATTAATTTTCCAATAAAAAAGCACTGGTGAGGTACTTAATTATTCAATTCATTCATCACATTCACACCAACAACTCAAGTACCATATTTCCTAATTATTTTAGTATACCTAGCCTTGAATCATGAAATTATTTTTCATTATCGCTGTCTTTTGTTTGGCAACAATGTGCCTGGCTGATCAAAAACAATTGAAATTTTATACGAGAACCGATTGCACCGGTAATTCATTAGTTTTACTCAGCAAAGAACCAAATTGGAGACCCCAAACACAAATAACATCCATTTACAAGAGCGTTTCTACCATTGGAGTGTAAGTACTCTTTTTGTAACAATAAAATATATTTATGTCGTATTCGAAAAATGAAATTCGAGGTTACGAAAAATGAATTCACTATTCAATTAATTCAACTAATTATTTAATGAAAAGACCATCCAAGGTAATTAATGATTTTATATTTTTTGAAAACGTAGGTGGGGGTTATACGCAGCTGCCAATTACACGGACTTCATTATGAACTCCGAAATAAAAACTTGCCATAACATTGCAAATCGAAACATTCGATCGGTGAGATATTTGGGTCCTCCTGACACAACGACCAATTCAATCTCCTTCTACCAAGGGGAATACGGGGAAGGAAAAGAAATAACCATAACTGGGTCAGATGTTAACATCCCATTTACTCCGAAATCCATTTTCACTACCGGAAACTCAAAGTGGACATTTTATACCGGAAGATACTTTGCGGGAAATGCAACTTGTTACACTCCACCTAATAATGGGCAATTGTATAATCTTATGAATTATATAGATTCAAGATGGTCCAATGTGCGATCCATATTAAGGGGTTGCTTCTGTTGATCACTTATTTTCACTTTAATGGAAGGTTCTGATACTTCATGTATTTTATAAAAGGAATATTATTTTTGATTAATAGCGTAATAATAATTAATATTCTTTTGATGGTGATGATATGTTAATATATTTTCATAATTAAATACATTTTACTCAAATCCGGTCTTAAATATATAGCTATAATGGAAAGTCAAAGGGTCACGAAACATAAACCACAATTTCTCTTAATGTGCTATATAAATATTGTCTAAACAACTACTTATGAGTAAAGAGATGAGATACAGTTTTATTTCTTTTGATAATTTTATCTAAATTGGGGGTGACTTTTCTAAATGAAAATGTTGCAAAACTTAATCAAATTTGTGGGAATTCCAGTTTCTGGTATTGAGCCAGGCTTTAGCTGGTAAATTCACTCACATCTCCAGTAGACATGATTCTTCAGACAAATTTCCTCATTTCTGAAATCAACATTGCAGAATAGATCGGAAAGCCTATTTTCATATCTAGGTTCTCCGGGATTGAAAAGTGTTTACCACATTGTAATTATTTCCACCAAAACATTTAATGCTAATAACTTGACTTGCCTTTGCCAAAAATTGGTCGTATTTTAAATAATTAGAGACAGTACTTAAATTTTTAAAACGACAAAGATTTTACTGTAATTTTTGCATTCAAAACAATTTAATATTTCGTGAACTGTCAGTATAGATTATGGTAGACTAATTATAATTAATTACCCACAACTCTGCATTTCAAGTATGTTGTCATTACTGGAAGTGGAATCATCGGTCCTGATTTTAGAATTCATTAGCATTTCATATTGGGAAGTGGTCTTCGTCATCTCTACGCTTTCTGAAAAGATAAATAAATAGGTAAAAACCTGTAAAATACTGTTAGACCAAGCAGGGAAAACCAAAAAAACCAATATTAATACATATAATTCTACCATACTATGTGTAGTACTTTCCAGCACCCAAAATGTACTTCCCAGCCCCAGCCCCCACCTTCCCAGCCCCCACCATCCTAACCCCCACCTTCAAAAACTAATTCCCAGCCCCCAAAATGTACTTTGCACTTTGAACAGAGCGACAGAACTAAACCACAAAAAGTGGTCTTTGCACTTAACAATAGTTTGCTATTATTTTAAAGACCAGAATACTAAGCTGTTAGATTCTTAAGAAGTACATACTTTATACTATCAAATATGTAGGTTACTACAATAAAAATCAATATTTCTGCCTTCGTACCAATTCTGGACAAACAAGAAATGTCTTTGTATAACCTTATTGTAAATCTATACTTTGGCTTGGAAGCCATCCTGTTTAACACGCCACTCTAGAGCCGTAAAGTGATTACAGGCAAATGAAGTGTAGGTTATTAATTATTTCAAGTCACTTTAAAGTTAGCACTAATCATGGTTTAAATTCGTAATGACTCAAAATATCAAATACGGGTCGGAATCAGGATTTGATGATTGTTATGAAAATTCTCCAAATATTTTCCGAGGCCATAAGGATTCAAATAAAAAGTGAATAATTGAAATAATTGAATATCCTCTTTGAAGTTTCAAAAATTACATCTAAAATGTAAACCAATGAAGAATAGTAACAAAATTCTTATTTTCCGCGAGAAAAACTTTTCTGAAAGAATACCTCAAGAGGGTTTCATCCGAAATCCTGTGCACCCAAAAGCTGTTCCATAACCATTTCAGTCATGCTATCACGAAATCGATAAGCAATGTTTGGTCCATCATTTCTATAGATATACACGTCGTAGTATGTAGTATACCTTGTCTTTAAAATACGTCTTATACGTAAATATATTTCTTTAATTCCTGTCTTGTTTCCTTCATAAGCTCTTCGAATATCAAATAATTATCAGTAGAAGTGAAGATCTAATTTCATTTATTAGTAAATAATTAGTAATTCTACAAAATTCATATACTGATATTTTTCGGCTGTTTTTTTATTCTCTGAATATTACATTACTTGATTGAACATATTCCACTGCAGAATAAATAAATAAATAGTTGTTTTAAAACGTCATCATTGCCAGCATCATCATCATCATGAAAACCCAAATTATTTTCGTTGTATTGATTTTTGGAATTTCTAAATTGACTTTTGGATTGAAATTGAAATATTTACTGGATTTGGAAAAGGACTGTTATACACAAATTGTATTTCACCATAAATATCCAAATAAACCGAATTCTCTGTACGAAGAAGCAGTAATTGGAGAACTACGGAAAGCAGACAATCCATACGCAATTACAGAATTTGGTTTTGCTGTTGATGACATACATACACAAAATTTTAAAGCAATCAGTTCAAAATTAAAAGATTATCTATTCTCAATTGGTAGGAAGAAGGAAACAATAAGGGTAATCAGCAGTTAATCGAATCTCCCGATATCGCCAATTAGATTTGAAAATAGAAAGGATTAATTAGATATATTACTGAGTGTTCTGATTTTAGCAAGATCCAAACATGATCAATAATTTTTCGCTTTTCAATGTTAAATGCAAAATTTACTATGTCGTAATTCTGGTTTTTCATGACGTAATTAACTATTTCTTGATTAGTACTTTTTATTCACTTGAATGCTAGGCCCTCTCTGCTTTTTATAGTTTTATTCCACCTATTTTGCAATTTTCACAGCAATTTTACCTATCAGTGAAACCAAACCTGACAAGGAACACATGCGAGCATGTTAGATTGTGTTGTGTAGGAATCCCTGCAGAACTAGAAGTTAATCTGATTATTTCCACAAAAATCGTCTCTTGAGACGATTCAGATTTGTTGGATTAAAATCGAATGATTTAAATCTTGCGTCTGCGCAGACCGCGAGTTTGGAGCAAAATTAATCGAAAAGTTAATCTAATTGGCGAGATTGGGCGATTCGATTAACTATTGATTACCCATAATGATTCTACAGTCGGATCTCTCGATTGAATACAATAGAAAAATCGATTCTCTGAATCAGAAAACTTCAGCTCCTGTTTTTCATTCTCGATTTAATTGTGTGGCAAATATTTTCGTGAATTTGAACACTAAGGACTTGGGAGAAATGATGATGACCAACTACATGAGTGAGGCCTTTAATTACCGAGGTCTCCCTGAGAAATACAATTACAGGAGCGCAGAATATTCCTCTGTGTACATATTGGGGGACAAGGAATCTGTGAATCTGGAAAAGTCGGATTCTGTCTATTTCACTCAATTGGACGCAAGAGGATCAAAAACGGACATAAGTTTTCTCCTTCTAACCAAACGATGGTACCTGTTCACATTTGATTCAACATTGTACTTTCTTCGTCCTCAATGGAAATATGAATCGGAGACAATCCGAATTAAGGAGCATCCCTTAATTCAGTTTTCGCTGAATGGCGATGAATCTCTATCCAGTGACATGCAGAAAACAAAAACTCATCAAGATTTCATTCAGAGGAGCATTGTTCCTCATTATATCTGTATTAGGACTACGAAATACTCAGTAGAAGCCGCGTACAATTATTTCGGACCTCCTCTTAGAAATGAATATTTTTCAACTTTTTTTCAGAATGGCCACAAAGATATTTCACTTGCAATCACTTCTATTCTGCTTGAACAATTTCCAAATGCATCAATAGAAATAGGGCGGCCACAGCCGCCAACTGACGGTAAATGGGAAATTTGGAATGGACTTACACAGCTTATATACTTTGATTTTGGCGTGTCTTTTTCAAATGCAATGCGTTTCATACGACATAATCCGTACATTACAATTATGGTAACCGGAGAAGATTCCTTCAATTTCATTTCTTGCGTTGTCTTAGAGGATGCAAGACTTTCCTTTGTCGGATACATTCGGCCATTTCATGTGGGTCACTTGGTTGGCAATAGCCGCATCAATGATATCTTTCGTTATATTTCTACACACTGCAATTTACTTTAGAAGGGAAGAAAGCTTTCCGTTTCTTTTACTCTGCTACAGTTATCTTTTAGAAAATTCCATTTCACTACCCGCAAAACTGTCAAAACTCTTTTGGATAAGAATCGTGATTGGTCCTGCACTTCTGGCACTCATTCTCATAACAGAAATGTACAGAAGCTTTGTGACTTCAGATCTGACGAAACCACCTCCCAACAAGAAAATCGAATCTATTAAGGTTGAGAGCTGAGCGACATTTTGGAAACTGAAAAGCTATTAGTTAGCGTGGTAGTTAGTAAAGAGCGGATAACTCCAACATTAAAGAAGTAAATGCAAAAGTGAAAATGTAGAAAGAATCTCCATTCCATTGGCAAAATTCTCAAGTGTTGAATTTGTGATTTATCGCCTGTGCTTTGAGAAAAAAGTAATTTAAAAAAGACAACAGTAGGAATCGAACTACATTGGTTCGATTCACACTGTTGGCTTTTTTTAACTACTTTTTTCTCAAAGCACAGGCGATAAATCAAAAATTCAACACTTGAGAATTTTGCCAATGGAATGGAGATTCTTTCTACATTTTCACATTTGCATTTACTTATTTAATGTTGGAGTTATCCGCTTTTAAGAAAGTGAACTTTTTCCATGTTAACTTGCTGTGCAGTTTCCAAAATGGTGGTCACCTCTAAACCTTAAAGATTTGATGCATTTACCAGACGTTAAATCATTCATCCCTCTTAAAGGAAATGACAACTTCAATCCATCTTATGTCTCTCATCATGCAATTTGGTCTGCGGTAAGGAATGTTTACGGGAACAACGCAACCATCTTAAAAAATTTTGACTTAGGAGTCTGGGTATCGAAAATGGAAGATTTTGATCCTGGATTAAGGAAATATATTGAGGATGCTTTTCAATTGTGCAATTCAATTGAAAGATGTAATAACTATGCTTTCTTAACGTCAACTCTGTATGGCTACAATGAACACAACTCACCAATTAATGACTGTTCTTAGAAAGTCATTTTGCTATCCTCCAGGGTTCCCGACTGTTTCCCCCCAAAAGTGGATTTCTCAGTGCGAAAATTCCATTTTCATTGAGAGGAATTCTAACTTGCATCGTTTCCTCAATGAATCCCACTGGCGATCAGAAAGTGCAAACATTATTCCCAGACGAAATCTCTATGTTGGCAAAGATCATTTATTTGCTGACGTTTTTGTATCATGGTTTGACAGTAAAGAAGTTCCACTAATGAATTCCTTTGTCCTCAAGAAATCAAGTGTTCTACTTCACTCAGGTGTTCTTCACGCTTGGTCAAATGCATTTAAAAGGCACAATTTCTCTGAATGTACAGAGTGTCTTGAAAAAGAAACACCAAAACCTGTATCTTTTCAAAACACAAATATTTCCAGTATATTTTATTTAACAGCTTCCGCACTATTCACTGCATTTCTCGTTGCACTTTATGAGTATGTTGATGCATCAGTTATGTATCATATCCACGTACAATTATTACCTTTTACCACTTACTAATCCAAGGAGAAATTAAAAATTTTATTTCATGTTATTGTTATGTATTGAATATGGAACGTTTTTCTGCTCTTATCGATTGTTGAATGTAACAAAACACTAAATTGATAAGAGTACTTGTTTTTTGCTATTTGTACCAAAATATTTCTGGCAATATATGTATGTATATGTTTACCTTGTTTAATTGCGTTAACTATAAGGCTTATGATTAGATATCCATTTGTGTAGTTCTTCACCTCACTCAGATTTAATTACACTGCATTCTACAATAAGTATTGCTATCATTATGTTACTTTTTCATTATAACCGCAATTTATTGTTACATTATTTGCCTGCCTTTGCAAAGCATTTTCGTTGTTTATTTCTCAACCGAATTATTTCACATTTGTAGCACAGTACCTACGTGATCTAGGTAATTTTAAGACCATACAGATTTTTTTTCAAAAATATATTTGCAGGTACAAAAATAACCCAGGGGAAGTTAGGAATATTGCTCTAGCTTTAATGCCAGAGCTATGATATATTGCATCAAATAAAATTTGCGTGAATCATAATTTTTGTCATTGTTTGGGATAAGTGCTTTTCATTAGTAATACAAACAATAAATCCGCTCGCATTTGTGTATTAGCAGGAGACCGCAATAAAACTCAGTTTATTTAGATAACAATGTGGAATTTGAGATTTCACGAATAACTATTACATTGCCACTACGAAAGTTGCGTAATAGATTTCAAAGAAACGCCTCAAAAGTAGGGCGAGCCTTTATTATTTCGTCCAAATAAGTTCTGCTTCGAGTATTTCAGCTTTAGAAAATTTCCACGAATAATTCATTATATTTCCAAGTAAAATGGACATTCATCTGTTTAATGTATTTATTTGCCCAAATTTTTCAATATGAAAGCACTGGTGAGGTACCTAATTATTCAGTTCATTCATCACATTCGCACCAACAACTCAAGTACCATATATCCTAATATCTTACTATAGTCTGGAATCATGAAATTATTTTTCATTATCGCTGTATTTTGTTTGGTAACAATGTGCCTGGCGGATCAAAAACAATTGAAATTTTATACGAGAACCGATTGCACTGGTAATTCATCAATTTTGCTGAGCAAAGAACCAAATTGGAGACCCCAAACACAAATAACATCCATTTACAGAAGCGTTTCTACCATTGGAGTGTAAGAGCTCTTTTTGTAGCAATAAAATACCTATATATTTCTGTTGTCGTTGTCTTCAAAAACTGAAATTCAAGGTTACGAAAAATGAATTCACTATTCAATTAATTTAATTAATTATTTAATGAAAAGACCATCCAAAGTAATTAGTAATTTTATATTTTTTGAAAACGCAGGTGGGGGTTATACGCAGCTGCCAATTACACGGACTTCATTATGAACTCCGAAATAAAAACTTGCCATAATATTGCAAATCGAAATATTCGGTCGTTGAGATATTTGGGTCCTCCTGACACAACGACCAATTCAATCTCTTTCTACCAAGGGGAATACGGGGAAGGAAAAGAAATCACCATAACTCGGTCAGATGTTAACATCCCATTTACTCCGAAATCCATTTTCACTACCGGAAACTCAAAATGGACATTTTATACCGGAAGATACTTTGCGGGAAATGCAACTTGTTACACTCCACCTAATACTAATGGGCAATTGTATAATCTTATGAATTATATAGATTCAAGATGGTCCAATGTGGGATCCATATTAAGGGGTTGCTTCTGTTGATCACTTAGTTTCACCTTAATGGAAGGCTGAAACTTCATAAATTTTATAAAAGGAAAATCACTGAGTAAAGAGATGAGATACAGTTTTATTTCTTCTGATAATTTATCTAAATTGGGGGTGACTTTTCTAAATGAAAATGTTGCAAAAATTAATCAAATTTGTGGGAATTCCAGTTTAAAAGGTGGGCATTTCAAATTTTCTGGTATTGAGCCAGGCTTTAGCTGGTAAATTCACTCACATCTCCAGTAGACATGATTCTTCAGACAAATTTCCTCATTTCTGAAATCAACATTGCAGAATAGATCGGAAAGCCTATTTTCATATCTAGGTTCTCCGGTATTGAAAAGTATTTACCACATTGTAATTATTTCCACCAAAACATTTAATGTTAATAACTTGACCTGCACTTACCAAAAATTGGTCGTATTTTAAAGAATTAGCCGTAGAGACAGTACTTAAATTTTTAAAACGACAAAGATTTTACTGTAATTTTTGCATTCAAAACAATTTAATATTTTCGTGAACTGTCTGTATAGATTATGGTAGACTAATTATAATTAATCACCCACAACTCTGCATTTCAAGTATGTTGTCATTACTGGAAGGAAGTGGAATCATCTGTCCTGATTTTAGAATTCATTAGCATTTCATATTGGGAAGTGGTCTTCGTCATCTGTACGCTTTCTGAAAAGATAAATAAATAGGTAAAAACCTGTAAAATACTGTTAGACCAAGCAGGGAAAACCAAAAAAACCAATATTAATACATATAATTCTACCATACTATGTGTAGTACTTTCCAGCACCCAAAATGTACTTCCCAGCCCCAGCCCCCACCTTCCCAGCCCCCACCATCCTAACCCCCACCTTCAAAAACTAATTCCCAGCCCCCAAAATGTACTTTGCACTTTGAGCAGAGCGACAGAACTAAACCACAAAAAGTGGTCTTTGCACTTAACAATAGTTTGCTATTATTTTAAAGACCAGAATACTAAGCTGTTAGATTCTTAAGAAGTACATACTTTATACTATCAAATATGTAGGTTACTACAATAAAAATCAATATTTCTGCCTTCGTACCAATTCTGGACAAACAAGAAATGTCTTTGTATAACCTTATTGTAAATCTATACTTTGGCTTGGAAGCCATCCTGTTTAACACGCCACTCTAGAGCCGTAAAGTGATTACAGGCAAATGAAGTGTAGGTTATTAATTATTTCAAGTCACTTTAAAGTTAGCACTAATCATGGTTTAAATTCGTAATGACTCAAAATATCAAATACGGGTCGGAATCAGGATTTGATGATTGTTATGAAAATTCTCCAAATATTTTCCGAGGCCATAAGGATTCAAATAAAAAGTGAATAATTGAAATAATTGAATATCCTCTTTGAAGTTTCAAAAATTACATCTAAAATGTAAACCAATGAAGAATAGTAACAAAATTCTTATTTTCCGCGAGAAAAACTTTTCTGAAAGAATACCTCAAGAGGGTTTCATCCGAAATCCTGTGCACCCAAAAGCTGTTCCATAACCATTTCAGTCATGCTATCACGAAATCGATAAGCAATGTTTGGTCCATCATTTCTATAGATATACACGTCGTAGTATGTAGTATACCTTGTCTTTAAAATACGTCTTATACGTAAATATATTTCTTTAATTCCTGTCTTGTTTCCTTCATAAGCTCTCCGAATATCAAATAATTATCAGTAGAAGTGAAGATCTAATTTCATTTATTAGTAAATAATTAGTAATTCTACAAAATTCATATACTGATATTTTTCGGCTGTTTTTTTATTCTCTGAATATTACATTACTTGACTGAACATATTCCACTGCAGAATAAATAAATAGTTGTTTTAAAACGTCATCATTGCCAGCATCATCATCATCATGAAAACCCAAATTATTTTCGTTGTATTGATTTTTGGAATTTCTAAATTGACTTTTGGATTGAAATTGAAATATTTACTGGATTTGGAAAAGGACTGTTATACACAAATTGTATTTCACCATAAATATCCAAATAAACCGAATTCTCTGTACGAAGAAGCAGTAATTGGAGAACTACGGAAAGCAGACAATCCATACGCAATTACAGAATTTGGTTTTGCTGTTGATGACATACATACACAAAATTTTAAAGCAATCAGTTCAAAATTAAAAGATTATCTATTCTCAATTGGTAGGAAGAAGGAAACAATAAGGGTAATCAGCAGTTAATCGAATCTCCCGATATCGCCAATTAGATTTGAAAATAGAAAGGATTAATTAGATATATTACTGAGTGTTCTGATTTTAGCAAGATCCAAACATGATCAATAATTTTTCGCTTTTCAATGTTAAATGCAAAATTTACTATGTCGTAATTCTGGTTTTTCATGACGTAATTAACTATTTCTTGATTAGTACTTTTTATTCACTTGAATGCTAGGCCCTCTCTGCTTTTTATAGTTTTATTCCACCTATTTTGCAATTTTCACAGCAATTTTACCTATCAGTGAAACCAAACCTGACAAGGAACACATGCGAGCATGTTAGATTGTGTTGTGTAGGAATCCCTGCAGAACTAGAAGTTAATCTGATTATTTCCACAAAAATCGTCTCTTGAGACGATTCAGATTTGTTGGATTAAAATCGAATGATTTAAATCTTGCGTCTGCGCAGACCGCGAGTTTGGAGCAAAATTAATCGAAAAGTTAATCTAATTGGCGAGATTGGGCGATTCGATTAACTATTGATTACCCATAATGATTCTACAGTCGGATCTCTCGATTGAATACAATAGAAAAATCGATTCTCTGAATCAGAAAACTTCAGCTCCTGTTTTTCATTCTCGATTTAATTGTGTGGCAAATATTTTCGTGAATTTGAACACTAAGGACTTGGGAGAAATGATGATGACCAACTACATGAGTGAGGCCTTTAATTACCGAGGTCTCCCTGAGAAATACAATTACAGGAGCGCAGAATATTCCTCTGTGTACATATTGGGGGACAAGGAATCTGTGAATCTGGAAAAGTCGGATTCTGTCTATTTCACTCAATTGGACGCAAGAGGATCAAAAACGGACATAAGTTTTCTCCTTCTAACCAAACGATGGTACCTGTTCACATTTGATTCAACATTGTACTTTCTTCGTCCTCAATGGAAATATGAATCGGAGACAATCCGAATTAAGGAGCATCCCTTAATTCAGTTTTCGCTGAATGGCGATGAATCTCTATCCAGTGACATGCAGAAAACAAAAACTCATCAAGATTTCATTCAGAGGAGCATTGTTCCTCATTATATCTGTATTAGGACTACGAAATACTCAGTAGAAGCCGCGTACAATTATTTCGGACCTCCTCTTAGAAATGAATATTTTTCAACTTTTTTTCAGAATGGCCACAAAGATATTTCACTTGCAATCACTTCTATTCTGCTTGAACAATTTCCAAATGCATCAATAGAAATAGGGCGGCCACAGCCGCCAACTGACGGTAAATGGGAAATTTGGAATGGACTTACACAGCTTATATACTTTGATTTTGGCGTGTCTTTTTCAAATGCAATGCGTTTCATACGACATAATCCGTACATTACAATTATGGTAACCGGAGAAGATTCCTTCAATTTCATTTCTTGCGTTGTCTTAGAGGATGCAAGACTTTCCTTTGTCGGATACATTCGGCCATTTCATGTGGGTCACTTGGTTGGCAATAGCCGCATCAATGATATCTTTCGTTATATTTCTACACACTGCAATTTACTTTAGAAGGGAAGAAAGCTTTCCGTTTCTTTTACTCTGCTACAGTTATCTTTTAGAAAATTCCATTTCACTACCCGCAAAACTGTCAAAACTCTTTTGGATAAGAATCGTGATTGGTCCTGCACTTCTGGCACTCATTCTCATAACAGAAATGTACAGAAGCTTTGTGACTTCAGATCTGACGAAACCACCTCCCAACAAGAAAATCGAATCTATTAAAGATTTGATGCATTTGCCTGGCGTAAAATCATTCATCCCTCTTAAAGGAAATGACAACTTCAATCCATCTTATGTCTCTCATCATGCAATTTGGTCTGCGGTAAGGAATGTTTACGGGAACAACGAAACCATCTTAAAAAATTTTGACTTAGGTGTCTGGGTATCAAAAATGGAAGATTTTGATCCTGGATTAAGGAAATATATTGAGGATGCTTTTCAATTGTGCAATTCAATTGAAAGATGTAATAGCTATGCTTTCTTAATGTCAACTCTGTATGGCTACAATGAACACAACTCACCAATTAATGACATTGTTCTTAGAAAGTCATTTCGCTATCCTCCAGGGTTCCCGACTGTTTCCCCCCAAAAGTGGATTTCCCAGTGCAGGAATTCCATTTTCATTGACAGGAATTCTAACTTGCATCGTTTCCTCAATGAATCCCACTGGCGATCAGAAAGTGGTAACATTATTCCCAGACGAAATCTCTATATTGGCAAAGATCGTTTATTTGCTGACGTTTTTGTATCATGGTTTGACAGTAAAGAAGTTCCACTAATGAATTCCTTTGTCCGCAAGAAATCAAATGTTCTGCTTCACTCGGGTCTTTTCCACGCTTGGTCAAATGCATTTAAAAGGTACAACTATTCTGAATGCACAGAGTGCCTTAAAAAAGAAACCCCACAACCTGTATCTTTTCAAAACACAAATATTTCTAGTGTGTTTTATTTAGCCGGTGCTGCACTATTAATCGCATTTCTAGTTGCACTTTGTGAGTATCTAAAATGTAATATGGTCAAAGTATGGCCAAAAATTGTCGAAAAGTCCTCGTTGTAGATGTACGCTCTCCAACATTATTGGCCGACACGTATTTGGGACCCAATGAACTACACTATTTTGGAACGACTCCGTACACTACGCAGGTAGCAATTGCAGAAAACGCTTCTTATCCATAAGTTACTAAATAATTGTTCGGACGGAATACAAAATAATGTCAAAGTATTTCTTGATCAGTAAATGCATTCAACGTCGCTAATCTTTTTCAAATTCCACATGCGGATTTGAAAATTTGCTATTTGAGAATGTAATTTGGCGAGCATTAAAATGAAAATGAAAAACCAATTTAATCTAACTAATGAAAATTGAAATATTTAGCAATTATTAACTGCAATCACAATTATTACATTTACTATATCCATTATTATTTATTTTAGAGTTTAAGCCGTAAGACAATTATAAGTTTTGGTTTGAAACATTCTGTTTTAATCCTCTGATAAAATGGATACAAAATAAATGGAAATTTATGAACAACTGTAATATAAAAAGAAAGAATTTGTGAGAGGAACGCATACTCATAATAATTTGTTTGAACAACGTCCTTGTGTAAGTATAGGTTCGGTATTTAAGAACAAAATAAATCTATGCTCCGCCATATGATTAAAACAGTTGGATTGTTTTATGTTTTCATGTAAGAAAACTCCTTTATTCAACTAAACACCTAATAATATTTTGTTGTGATTTTAAAGACCAGAACACTAAGCTGTTAGATTCTTAAGAAGTACATACTTTATACTATCAAATATGTATGTAACTCCAATAAAAATCAATATTTCTGCCTTCGTTCCAATTCTGGACAAACAAGAAATGTCCTTGTATAGCCTTATTGTAAATCTATACTTTGGCTTGGAAGCCATTCTGTTTATCACGCCATTCTAGAGCAGTTAAGTGATTACAGGCAAATGAAGTGTAGGTTATTAATTATTTCGAGTCACTTTAAAGTTGGTGCTAATCATGGTTTAAATTCGTAATGACTCAAAATATCAAATACGGGTCGGAATCAGGATTTCATGATTGTTATGAAAATTCTCCAAATATTTTCCTAGGCCATAAGGATTCAAATAAAAATTGAATAATTGAAATAATTGAATATGCTCTTTGAAGTTTCGAAAATTACATCTAAAATGTAAACCAATGAAAAATAGTAACAAAATTCTTATTTTCCGCGAGGAAAACTTTTCTGAAAGAATAACTCAAGAGGGTTTCATCCGAAATCCTGTGCACCCAAAAGCTGTTCCATAACCATTTCAGTCATGCTATCACGAAATCGATACTCAATGTTTGGTCCATCATTTCTATAGATATACACGTCATAGTATGTAGTATATCTTGTCTTTAAAATACGTCTTATACGTAAATATATTTCTTTAATTCCTGTCTTGTTTCCTTCATAAGCTCTTCGAATATCAATTAATTATCAGTAGAAGTGAAGATCTAATTTCATTTATTAGAAAACAATTTGTAATTCTACAAAATTCATATACTGATATTTTTCGGCTGTTTTTTTATTCTCTGAATATTACATTACTTGATTGAACATATTCCACTGCAGAATAAATAAATAAATAGTTGTTTTAAAACGTCATTATTGTCAGCATCATCATCATCATGAAAACCCAAATTATTTTCGTTGTATTGATTTTTGGAATTTCTAAATTGACTTTTGGATTGAAATTGAAATATTTACTGGATTTGGAAAAGGACTGTTATACACAAATTGTATTTCACCAAAAATACCCAAATAAACCGAATTCACTGTACGGAGAAGCAGTAATTGAAGAACTACGGAAAGCAGACAAGCCATACGCAATTACAGAATTTGGATTTGCTTTTGATGACATACATACACAAAATTTTAAGGCAATCAGTTCAAAATTAAGAGATTATCTATTTCCCATTGGTGGGCAGAAGAAAGCAGAGATTCTACAGTCGGATCTCTCGACTGAATACAATAGAAACCGTAAAAATCAATAAAACTTGACATAAATTATCGTGGAAACCCTTATAAAAATGTGTGAGTAAAACTAAGCAGTTGCCAACAGCAGAATACAGAAAATTCTGGTCGTCGATGTCATGGAAGCATTCTCTTATTGGGTGAAGAATAAATAAAATGACGTAATTTATTTAAATATGGGCCAAGTGTTTTTAATTTGTTTCTATGATCACGAATTTTTATTCAGTCAATCAGGTTACCCACATTTAAATAAATTACTTTATTTTTTTCAATTTTCACCCAATGAAGGAATGCTTTCATGACAGTCACTTTGGATAAAACACATTAGCTTTCAAAAGAAACTTTTTGTTTTATAGTTTTACAGGTACATTTTTGTAAGGGTTGCCACGATAATTTTTGTCCAGCTTTACCAGCGATAACTGATTGATTTTTACGGTCTTGCCGTTTTTATATCTCTTGATAATAAAATATAATTTATATTAGAAAATAATTCTCCATAATTCATTGATAGTTACTGACAGTCAACACATGAAAATTTGCGACAGGAAGTATCTAAAAATGTCTGCTGCAAGGAACCAAACTGAGTATCGATTTCTTCAGAATAAAAGGGGTTACAAAACAATCCTACCTACTGTAACAATATAGGTGACTACAATAGTACCTGTAGAAATGAAACTTATTTCACCAAGTGAGCAAACAACAACTTCCACGACGGATCGTTCACTAAAGACAAATAACAATTACACCGAAAGCTCACAAGAAAACTTGGAAGTATTGCTGCAAGAAAATACCTATAGAACTGAAGAAGCGGTGGAATTGGCAAGGCGCATTCATGAAATAGTAAAATCTTCATCTCTGTACAATTTGGCTATTTCCTTGGAACACAACGGAGAGCCGGCAGAGGCTGCGACAATCATTTGAGAAATGTATGAAAAAGTCAAGAGCAAAAACAACACAATTCACAGGAACATGACTCCAAAGTTTATGACACAGTTAGTAGATATTGAAATAGAAATACTGGAAGAAATATTCAGATCCGAGAAAGTGGAACAACTATTGGAGTTGGAGAAGAACCCAAAAGAAGAGAATATCCGACTATTTCTTTTGAAATTGTACTTCCGGTTGGGAAAGAAGGAAGAAATGAAGAGAATTGTCCAGGAAACTGCAAGTGTGAACCAAATCCTGAAAACTCTGAATTTAAGTACTAATATTCCAAACTACAGTCTAACATTAGCTGAAAGTGACATAACTTTCGAAATGAGTAATACAATAACGAAAATAGAAATAAGGGATTCTTCACTGGACGCTTCTTTTTTGCCACAATCACTCGAAATACTCCAATTACAAAGATCAGAAGTATTTGCGAATGGAGGAATTGATTTGCCCAAATTGAAATACTTGGGATTATGGAAAGTGAGTTATAATTTTTCCTCTTGTGTGTCTCATTTCCAGTCAGTATCATTGAATGAAATATTTATAGGTTATTCCACCGTGGACTTTTCCCTTCTGCCTCCCTCAATTGAAAGACTGACTGCATTGGATGCAAACGGATTTGTCAGCGGAGGAATCGACTTACCCAACTTGAAATACTTGAAATTAGACAGAACGAATTCAGATTTTTTGAATTTCTTCCCATCACTTATTCCGCTGACGAATATTGAATTTGAGTGTGTGGAAGAAATAAACGTCAGCCTCCTCCCACCAAGTGTTAAGAACATCCAAATATATAATTTTGTGCGCTACGATACAAGAATTATTGGGGAAGTAAGGAAAGTGGACAAACTCATTCTATATCAAGTCACTAAGGATACAGTGGAGAAATTTATGTTCAACCTACCAAGCAACTTATTATTCACAATTTCGATGGATATCACCCAAAAGAATTAATTCCTTTGATGAGTAAGGAAAGGAACAATATTGCAGTCGGAAGAGTCAATTGGAAAGAACAGTCTTTCAGTGAATCCATTCTCTCCCAATACGTGGACAGACAATCGAATCATTATCTGCTGCAAGGAGGAAGGGGGATGGCTATTCAATGGAATGAGATAAGAGTACTCTCTGATATGGACAATTAATTCCAGGAAATCCAAGTATAATATTCTTTTCTTTCTGTAATTCAAGGAGTGTAAACTTTCTTTGTTGTCTTTCATAAGGAAGCCTCAATGGCGTGTTGTGCAGGAATATTTGTAAGGGACAAAATCGTCGATTATAAATATTTTATATTGTGTTACCTTGACAACATAAAATTATGCTGATGAAATAAATAGAAAAGGCAGTTAATATTCGATTTCAGTACCTCCCATGTTATAACCCTTTATTTGTATGTACATAAAGCGAGAAGCGTATTGTATATTGGTACGTATTTACAAAAATATACAAAGATTTAGGCTAAGTATTTACAACGTTTAACTATAATTGCAACAATTACGAATTAAAAACCACAATCCTAAATATATTTTCGACTCAAAATGCTGAGTTTGTATTCTCCAGCCGTCGGGTCACATACTCTGTCTCTTGAAGCACGCTAAAAAATCAACAGTCACCGTTACTATGGCAATACTGTCTATACATCATTGGACGGAACTGGAATGACACAGAAGTGGAACACATTACAAAACATTCATAATGTTGATTACCAGGAAACTTGTTGCTATGGATGCCGGATTATCATTTTACTAATAATAATTATTAGTAAAATTATTTAAATTTACTAAATTATTTAGTAAACTGCTAGAAATAATAATAAAATCTCTTTAGCAAAATTAGAAAATTGACTAAATATTGACAGTTACAAATTAAATCTAACCATACAAAATTGCAATACTTGAAATATTACGGTAATTCATGACTGCACAAGTAAGCACCTTAATATTCCTGTTTAAATAAACGTAGTGAATAAAAATCCCCTGTCTGTGACTGCTGGCATTAGAGATGACGATGAAGAGTTGGTTTCCGTGAAAAGTATTTTATTGTCACTGTAGAGCTGGAAAGGACCTCGGATACATTTTTAACTAATGCATTGCATACCCTCTTTACGATTTGAAAAAAGTTTTCTTCTCTTAAGGTAAAAAAGAGTGAGACTAAAGGTGTAGCGCTCCAAGAAAAGGATGCAATTGTCTGAAATTCGAAAAGTGAGATTATATATCCATTAAATGCAGCATTTTACGCTCCACAAAATGGCACTGGCCCTATATTTTTTTTAAATTCCTACGATTTTTAATAAATATTTGAAACTACTGCTCTCCTTTTAGCATATGAGTTCTCCAACAGCAATTCAGCGTGAGTAAGATTCCGAAAGTCCTTCAGAATTAATTCGAAAACTGAATAACCGGCGTAACAATTATAGAGAATAGAATTACATTTCATTTGCACTCTATGGGGTAATCGATAGCGTAGAATTCAAATCCGGTAAGCGCTATGTCGATAAGATTTAAGCAATCCGATCCGTTTTTGCAAAAAAGTTTGAGCGATCAGCACATTATACGATATGGGATCGGCATTGGGTTTAGTATGGTGCTTTAATAAACCGACTTAGATCGCGATTCTCAAAGTTGCGTCCGTAGTGGTAAAGTAACATTTATTCGTGAAATCCCTTGTACCACATTTTTATCTGTAAACTGGGTATTATAGATAAAAATGTTAATACGCAAATACATAAGTAATTTATTGCTTATGTCGCTCATGAAAATTACGGATTATGTTTGATTAGCGATTCCATGTTATGTTGTAACAAACACAGGTCATAACAAAACTTATAATGCCCATCAATATTTTATGTACCTGTATGTACAGGGTGACTCATGGCTGAAGTAGCTGAAAAACATGAAGTGGAAGTACTACTGAGACATCATTGACATTGTTTACAAGAGGGAAAATATTTGCATTGAAATCCCAATTTTCTTTATCTTATCTTGTTTTGCCTACACCAACCATTTTCTTGAAAAAGACCAAATTATTCTTTATCTCAAAGCTGTATTATTGAATATTATTTTAAATTTTAATACCAATATTAGAACAATAGGGTTGCTATTCTCTCACTTAAAGCTGGTCATCAGTTATCCGTGTGACTACCACTGCTCTCCTAACATGGTCAACTTGTGGAAAGGCTTCGGTACAGGGGAGATGAAAAGTGGCACAGAGTTATGTGAACTAGTTTTACATATCAGTCTTTTACATAACCTGGGATTAGCTTCTGATAATCCGCAGTTTTCACAAGTAATGCAAACAATAAACACGGTTACCATAATTCGCCGACAAGAAAACGGGACACTTTGACAAAAAATTGGCTGCAGAGTCAGCTTTACAAACTGCGACCAAACAGTAGCATTATCTAAATCATCTGTCAGACTACCAAGACTGATTGCCCTCCGTTTGCGACCTTTCACGGCCTGGGTGACCGTTAGTTACTCTAAGCAGGTAGTCTCCTCCGTTACGTAGTGCGTCAAAACACCTAGGCCAATAATACTTAGGGAAAAAGACCTAGTCTAAATAACACCTAAGGATAAGAATACCTAAAGCTAAAAACACCTAGACTTAAAATTCCCTAAAGGTAATAACACCTAAAGGTAAAAAATACCTAAAAATGGAAACTATAACTGGTAATAGAACTCAGTGAGGATTGTTTATTTTTTGATATATTGTAGAGTATGCATCAGTGGTCATTTTAGATTTCTCAAAAAGGTCAATAGGGTGGACTCTGCAGGCCTCCAAAGTCATGATTTTTTTCCTTTTAAAATATTTCTGTGAGCAGTTTGAGCAAACTTTGGCCTACAGACGCAAGAGTTGTCATTCGGCGTGTAATGCACTTAATACTGAAAACTTCATTACTATTAAATGGGAGCGGAAAAAACCCCCTCTAAAGTGGCCGGATCTCATTCATAATCACTAAAAAGGTTTCTAACATTATTGTAAACCTCCAATAAATCCCTCACGACATTTCATTGAGCCTATGGTATTGTTTGGAGTATATATTATTGCATTTAGGTATGAATATGTTCGGGCAATTTATACAAAGGTGTTCTTGCTTTTAGGGCATTTTGAGGAAATGTGTTTTTCTTTTTATGGATTTTTACTATGTGTTTCCATTTTTAGGTATTTTTTACCTTTAGGTGTTATTACCTTTAGGGAATTTTAAGTCTAGGTGTTTTTAGCTTTAAGTATTTTTATCCTTAGGTGTTATTGAGGCTAGGTCTTTTTCCCTAGGTATTATTGGCCTAGGTGTTTTGCATTAGGTGTTTTGACGTGGAAACCCTTAGTTAATACCCGTTGGCAGGCATGCTGCCCATTAGTAGTAATAGCACAAGAATTTTTCAACCTTTTGGACAATTTTTCAATTATTGCACGTGTCTATTAGTGTACAAAATTGGGCGATTTCTAAGAGACCAATATGAATTCTGTTTCGTTAAATAAAATTACGAATACTGAGAAAGCCATTTGACAGATTTTCATTGCCAACGAATTTATTCATTTAAGTTTCTAAAGTTACAGTGCGCACACACAAACACACGCATACACATATATACAGACAAAACCGTTCTATAAGCCCTTTGTTAGACTACATATGGGCAATACCATTAAGAACTAGTCTGGTGGTCCCCCTGACAATAAATGACGCACGTATACAATATTAGCAGGAGAGCGCAATAAAACTCAGTTAATTCAGAGAAAAATATTACGTATTTCAAGAGCAAATGCAATATTTTAATTTATAACTTTCAAGCATATTATAGTACAGTTAAACAAAAAGAGTTGGGATATTTCAAAGTATCTAATTCGATGCACAACCCCTGATGATGTCCTTAACTAATAGCTTCCTAAAAAACTAGCTGACCCGTATTCAACCAAGTATAAATAGTACATTTCTATTATTTTATTACATAAATCAATAACTGTTTATTTTAATTTTTATGTTACTATAGGAAACCTAAAACAACATTTTAAGTTAGTACATAAATTGCATTTCTTTTGAAATTGCCAACAAGACAGAAAATGCACGAACGAAAAGTTTAAAAGGAAAAAGGAACCGGTACTGAAACTACATGAAAACAATTTTTTGCACGGAATACATATGAAAAGGTTAAAATTTAACCTTTTCATATTATTTAATAAACCCAATATTATTTAATAATATTTGAATTTACGCAGTACAAACAGAGCATCACTTTACCAGAATTTCATTTCAATGTGAGCAACTTGCAAAAGCTGTGACTCCTTAACACGCAAGTTACAAACTTTACAAATGCAATTTGATCACTATGTACTAAATCTTACTTTTTCTAAAGTTGCACTTCTAGTCCAAAATACTATCCAAATACTTGATCGTCTTGTTCACAAGGTGAACCTTCGGTATTAATCATAATATAACCTTCAGTATTTCCAAATACGTATGTATTCGAGTAGTTTAGCTTTAAATAACTTCAACGAATACTTTAGTAGAAGAAGCTACTTTTTAATACTGGCTTGAACAATCTGTCTGTTCAGCGGTCACGGTCCGTCTGGTTGTCCTGTTGGTTTTACAACTCATGAACGATTTGATATAATTGGTTAAAACATTTTCCTCATTCTTTAGAGCACCACAGGAAGGTCTCATGAAAAAAGAGGTGTAATCCACTTAAAAAATAATATAGAACCTACATTTCTATGTATTACTGATATATTGGTATGCTGAGAAATTGAAGTGCACAAGCATTCAATTGAGGCGTATTTTCAGCAACCAACTGTGGTGTATTTTTAGCAACCATCTGTGGTGTATTTTTAGCAACCAACTGTGGTGTATTTTTAGCAACCAACTATGGTGTATTTTTAGCAACCAACTGTGGTGTATGTTTAGCAACCAACTGTGCTGTATGTTTAGCAACCAACTGTGGTGTATTTTTAGCAACCAACTGTGGTGTATTTTTTGGCAACCAACTGTGGAGTATTTCAGCAACCAACTGTGGTGTATTTTTTGGCAACCAACTGTGAAGTATTTCAGCAATCAACTGTGAAGTATTTCAGCAATCAACTGTGGTTTATTTTCAGCAACTATCTGTGGTGTATTTTCAGCAACCAACTATGGTGTATTTTCAGCAACCAACTCTGAAGTATTTTCGGCAACCAACTGTGGTGTATCTTCAGCAACAAATTGTGGTGTTTGTTCAGCAACCAACTGTGATATATTCTCATCACTTAATTGTGGTTTTTTCAGTACCCAATTATGGAGTATTTATTAATTGTAGTGTATTTACAGCACTTAATTGTGATGTATTTACAGCACTTAATTGTGATGTATTTACAGCACTTAATTGTGGTGAATTTACAGCACTTAATTGTGGTGTATTTACAGCATTTAATCGTGGTGTATTTACAGCACTTAATTGTGGTGTATTTACAGCACTTAATTGTGGTGTATTTACAGCACTTAATTGAAGTGTATTTACAGCATTTAATTTTGGTGTATTTACAGCATTTAATTGCGGTGTATTTACAGCACTTAATTGTGGTGTATTTACAGCACTTAATTGTGGTGTATTTACAGCACTTAATTGTGGTGTATTTACAGCATTTAATTGTGGTGTATTTACAGCATTTAATTGTGGTGTATTTACAGCACTTAATTGTGGTGTATTTACAGCATTTAATTGTGGTGTATTTACAGCATTTAATTTTGGTGTATTTACAGCACTTAATTGTGGTGTATTTAAAGCATTTAATTGTGGTGTATTTACAGCACTTAATTGTGGTGTATTTACAGCACTTAATTGTGGTGTATTTACAGCATTTAATTGTGGTGTATTTACAGCACCTAATTGTGGTGTATTTACAGCATTTAATTGTGGTGTATTTACAGCATTTAATTGTGGTGTATTTACAGCATTTAATTGTGGTGTATTTACAGCATTTAATTGTGGTGTATTTACAGCATTTAATTGTGGTGTATTTACAGAACCTAATTGTGGTGTATTTACAGCACCTAATTGTGGTGTATTTACAGCATTTAATTGTGGTGTATTTAGAGCATTTAATTGTGGTGTACTTACAGCACTTAATTGTGGTGTACTTACAGCACTTAATTGTGATGTAGTTTCAGCAAGTACTTGCGTTGAAGTTTCAGTAAGTAATTGTGGTTTATTTTCAGCAACCAATTGTCGTGTATTTTTACCAACCTAATTGTGGTGTATTTTCAATACCCATTTGCGGTGTACCTTTAGCAACCACTTGTGGTGTACCTTTAGCAACCACTTGCGGTGTACCTTTAGCAACCACTTGTGGTGTACCTTTAGCAACCACTTGTGGTGTACCTTTAGCAACCACTTGTGGTGTACCTTTAGCAACCACTTGTGGTGTACCTTTAGCAACCACTTGTGGTGTACCTTTAGCAACCACTTGTGGTGTACCTTTAGCAACCACTTGTGGTGTACCTTTAGCAACCACTTGTGGTGTACCTTTAGCAACCACTTGTGGTGTACCTTTAGCAACCACTTGTGGTGTACCTTTAGCAACCACTTGTGGTGTACCTTTAGCAACCACTTGTGGTGTACCTTTAGCAACCACTTGTGGTGTACCTTTAGCAACCACTTGTGGTGTACCTTTAGCAACCACTTGTGGTGTACCTTTAGCAACCACTTGTGGTGTACCTTTAGCAACCACTTGTGGTGTACCTTTAGCAACCACTTGTGGTGTACCTTTAGCAACCACTTGTGGTGTACCTTTAGCAACCACTTGTGGTGTACCTTTAGCAACCACTTGTGGTGTACCTTTAGCAACCACTTGTGGTGTACCTTTAGCAACCACTTGTGGTGTACCTTTAGCAACCACTTGTGGTGTACCTTTAGCAACCACTTGTGGTGTACCTTTAGCAACCACTTGTGGTGTACCTTTAGCAACCACTTGTGGTGTACCTTTAGCAACCACTTGTGGTGTACCTTTAGCAACCACTTGTGGTGTACCTTTAGCAACCACTTGTGGTGTACCTTTAGCAACCACTTGTGGTGTACTTTCAGCAACCAATTTTGGTAAATTTTCAGTATCCAATTGAGGGTTTTCAGCTTACAATTGCGGTTTATTTTCATGAGCCAATTGATGCGGACTTTAGGCACACAAATGCCGTCTGTCTGCCGGCATTTGCAGATAATTATTTAAGTGTTTGCAATTGTGATTTTTGCAATTTTATAATAATGCCATACACAACCTGTCTGGCTGTAAGTCCCTTAACTATTGTGTAGCGAGGGCCTAGAGGACGGTTTTAAATCTTTGTCCCTTCTGCTGCTTTATTATATGTCATAGTCGCAAAGGTTTATTAAGTGGGCGAAGCCTACTTTAGTCTTCTGTTTTCTCTGCCTGTCTGTCTGTATGCCTGTCTTTATGCCTGTCTGTATGTCTGTCTGTATGCCTGTCTGTCTGTATGTCTGTCTGTATGTCTGTCTGTCTGTATGCCTGTTTGTCTGTATGTCTGTATGCCTGTTTTTCTGTATGTCTGTCTGTCTGTATGCCTGTTTTTCTGTATGTCTGTCTGTCTGTATGCCTGTTTGTCTGTATGTCTGTCTGTCTGTATGCCTGTTTGTCTGTATGTCTGTATGCCTGTTTGTCGGTATGTCTGTCTGTCTTTGGTGTCCATAACTCCTGAACCCATTGAGATAACCTGATGAAATTTTGTGTGTGTGTTCTTGAGGTCCAAAGGAAAACTGAGTTCGAAGATGAAGTCAATCGGTCTATTAGTTCGGGAAATATACTGGTAAACAAAGAGCCCACTCACTCAGACAGTGGAGTCTACTTTTTTACTTTTGTTTTGTCTGTTAGTCTGTCACTCTGAGTGTCTCTCTACATGTCTGCACTTGCTTGCATGTCCGTGTATATGTCTATGATCATCATTATGATTATCTTCATGATCATCATCATGATCACTTTCATGATCATCATCATGATCACTTTCATGATCATCATCATGATCACTTTCATGATCATCATCATGATCACTTTCATGATCATCATCATGATCACTTTCATGATCATCATCATGATCATCTTCATGATCATTATAGAAATACAAAATTTCGCCCACTTTTCCACAGCGTTTACAACGGTTTATTTTGCAATATAAAAGTTCTGATGAGACGATTTATTATTCAGTTCAATCATCACATCAGCTAAAAAGCATTATTATCCTAAAATCGAATTATGAAGTTATTTTTCATTAGTACTGCATTTTGTTGGGCAACGGCTTGCCTGGCAGTTCAACAAGAATTTGGATTTCACACTGCATTTGATTGCACTGGTGATTCATTGATTTTCAGGAACAATCAACCAGATGTGAGATATGCAGCACCAATAATCTCCAATGCCAAAAGCACTTCGCGAATTGGACTGTAAGTTTTGTTTGCAGCAATAAAATACTTGTGTTGTCAATATTAAATAGAATTAACAATGTAATCTTAATAAATTATTAAATACTTATTAATGTCAATACATTATTTCACCAATCATTTAAAATAAATAATGTAAGGGGCGACCAAGGTAATATATAAAAATATTAAAATGTAATATTGTTAAGGCCGAAGTTCTTCCTGTGGAGAATTAGCCAAAAGTTAGGGTTTTTCAAATAATTATCCATTTCGATTTCAGTGAGGGCTAAATATATGTTGCATTGAAGTAGTATAGAGTGTGAGCATAATTTTACGGTTCCGCCAAGAATACCAATCCGCGAAATTACATTACAAAACCAAGAGGTTCAAAAGATCCGCTGTATCCCGGAAAACCGGGAAGCATATTTCGAATCCTGTTATTCTGTTCAAACTTTTGGGGAGATCCTATAGACTTTTGTTCACACTTTAATCCCCGTGAATATAACACTGCCCCTGGAAATTTGTTAAGCACATTGTGGGCCAAAATTTTTTTGAAAAATTAATATGTTTAACATACATACATATGTTTAACACATTATTAACACATTATGTTTTTACACATGAAAAATATTTGGATAAATACAATATTTTATTTACTGAAATTATAGGTGGACATTTTACTCCTCTGTCAATTACACAGGGACGTACTTATTTCTCTCAGGAGGTGAAGCAGTTATGTGCGCCAACGCCTCTTTGTCAGACAAGCAATCATTAAAATACTTGGGAGCTGGTGATACACGGGCGAATGCAATCTCTTTGTACGACCGGATAAACTTGGGAGGACGAGAAATTGTCATAACTGGACCGGCATCTGCAAATATCTCCTTTGTACCGAAATCTATTTTAATTACCGGAACCACAGGCTGGACGTTGTATACCGGAAAAGATTTTGATGGAGTTGCAACGTGTTTGACTCCACGTAATCCACCTATTGCGGGATTCTACACACCTCTGTACAGTTTAAATTCAACATTATCGGATGTGGGATCCGTATTAAGAGGTTGCGATCGTCGCATTGATCAATACGTTTTTGCGTAACGGAAGACTCACACTTCACTTATACAGCATGTTTATTTCGAGGCTTGACATGTCCCAAAACTTTAAAACCCCAAACAAAAACTCAGGGAAAATGTTTTTGAAATTCTGATTTAAAAAAAATTGCTTCTCAGGTGTAAATCTGATGCTATGTCATTATGCCCCAAAAAGTTAAGAGAAGCAAAATTTGTCGTGATATTTCAAACCTCCAAATAAACATGCTAGGGGATTGCAAACTCTTTTGTATAAGTGATCATAATAAAAAAGTATTCATCTTCTGATTATTTTTAATAGCCCTGCGCTTGTCTCTTGATTACTTCTGCAGATTATAATCGCTCAAAATATCGTCCTCGGAGATAATTTTTCTGATTATACATTATAATCTACAATCATCTTTTGTCCGTTGTCACTGTACACTAAATGTCTAGTAGAAGTCAAGGTAGGGTCTGTAGTATGCCTGACGTTTGAAATGAATGTCCCATCAATAAAATAATTTTTCTTTTTCAGGAAAATAATCCTATACTCAATCCTCGGAACGATTTTTAAGTGATTATAATCTCTATGATTATAATTTTCCATATGCAAAGAGTTTGTAAACCCCTGCTGTATAATAATAGTTTGAATTGTACTGACCATTTTGAAAGCCTTTACAATACGTGGAATCAATTAATTTGATGAAAAAAATAAACCATTACAAAATGGCTATAGCACAGTAGTGCAACCACAATAATTTTAAAAAGTGTGAAATTATTTCAAATTATTTTAAAAGTTTGAAATTATTTCAAATTATTTTAAAAAGCTTGAAATTATTTCAAATAATTTGAAAAAGTTTGAAATTATTTCAAATTATTTTAAAAAGTGTGAAATTATTATGAATGAGCCAGTAAAATCAATTAAAAATACTGTAGAAATTTTGGTATTTAAATAAATGAAATGTTCCTTAAACAAATGAATTGACTAGTGAGTGGCATCAAACAGAGAGCCAGTAACAGCCAGTAACAGTACAACACATAAATATTTTAGCCAGTAACTTTTCACAAATAAAATTTTCACAGAACTCTTTAATTTGATGTAAGAATATTATTGCTTATGTTTTCATTCTGCCTCTTGTAGTACTATGGAAAAATAACGAGTTTAGATTTTCCTGGAACTGCACAACTTTTCCTCACATGCTGTAATTATTCAGTAGTGTAACTACTGTATGCGATTGGGCTTTCTGTCTGTGAGCTAGTCAGTTAGTTAGTCAGTTAGTTAGTTAGCTAGTCAGTTAGTTAGTTAGCTAGTCAGTTAGTTAGTTAGCTAGTCAGTTAGTTAGTTAGTTAGTTAGTTAGTTAGTGAGATAGCGCTGTACCTCCAGAACGGTTAAACTTTTTTACAATCTGTTTCCACTTTATAAAAATATAGGTTTTCCTTATGAACAAGTTCGTAAATGAGCAAAATTGGGTAACGCCTTCCCCTTAAAGGGGGAGGTTAAACTGTTCGTACTATACGTATATTGTGTGTATGTATTGGATGTTGTGTGTATGTTGTGGTATGTGTCGCAGTCTGTACTGGCGACCTCTATATGTCGTAGTCTGGGCTGATGACCGTACAGGCTGTCTTTTGAATTAATTCAAATAAACTCAAACATTTTTGATTAAATTGAAACTTTTTTGAATAATTTGAAAAAAATTGAAACTTTTTTGAATAATTTGAAATAAATTGAAACTTTTTTGAATAATTTGAAATAAATTGAAACCTTTTTTAAAAATTTGAAGTAAATTGAAACTTTTTTTAAAAATTTGAAATAAATTGAAACTTTTTTGAATAATTTGAAATAAATTGAAACATTTTTGAATAATTTGAAATAAATTGAAGCTTTTTTGAATAATTTGAAATAAATTGAAACTTTTTTGAATAATTTGAAATAACGGTCGCATACTGTACATGTATCGGTTTTTAATTTAGCAAATTTCAGACCTATTTCCCTGAAGAAAGCTCTGTAGGCCCTTTTTCAGTTTTCTTCTTCTTCGCCAATGCAGTCTACAAAATCAGGAAACATCCTTGAAACAGAAAGATCTCTTGGCAAATATTCCCGAGTAGGATCTCCATCTTTTCTACTGTAATGACTGCATGCTTGTATCAAATTCCATCCATTATCTGAAAAGCGATGCCGATTTGGTGCTGATCCCCTTTTATCCGCAAAACTTATGGCTCCTGAGGATATTTTTTTGTAGTATTTCCAGTCTTCTCTTACTTACACAAATACCTGTAGGAAGGTTTGTTTACAAGCCGATATTTCGTGGCCAGTTTGCGTTGGTAAAAATATCCGTAAAAGTTTGGTCGGGAAAGTTTTCTCATATAGCGAGCTAGGATATTCGTCTGTTCATTATAATACCCTGTTTCCCAAAATTCGGTTATTTTTATTGGCGTTCTTAGATTGGTCTTTCCAGTCCAACATATTAATTTTCTTTACTTTTCCTTGGTTGATGTGTTTTAATGCACTTTTAGCTACGGTAATTTTGTTATTTTCCATGTTTTTTGCAGCTTTCTTATCAATTCTTTCAAAATTGTAGGTGTGGCCACAAAAGGGTAATTATGGTTAGCTGAAAATACTCAAAAACTTAATTTTTTCTTTCCTTTGTTGTTACGAAACAGCCATTAGCACTAACATATTTAAATCTATATGATTTTGGCGGGCGAAACCGATTCTTAAATTTCTGTAACCAAGGGATTAATTTTTTTCAATTCTCTAACCACGTTATACTGCTCAGCCCCTCATATAGTGTTTATACCTATATAGTGTTTTCACGTTTTATATGTATATTGTTTGCACGTTGTATATTTCTTGAGTCTTGAGGTTACGAAACCAACACACACAGTATGTAGGTTTAATACATAGTACCAGTGATGGGCACATCGCATCACGGTTTGATGTGATGTGTGATGTGGTCACGTTTGTTTGATAGTGTTTTCCGTAAGTAAAGTGTATGATATATTGTATGATGAAGACCTTGGTAAATTCAGAGTACACCACCAGTTACACTTAGGTTAAGATTATGTAAGTTAATATTCAATTGAATGCTATATTGGTTTATTACATGAAATGCTAATGTACTACAATTATTGATTCTTTTGATGGTTTTACTCTTATAATTAACTATTTTACATAGGAATTTTCCATTAGCTAAATTAATGACTTGATTTGAATGTACTTTTAATTAATGCAGGTCTATTCTTTCTATGTTTTAAGACATTGTAACTTAAAATTAACGTATTCTCTTTTATGAAACATGATAAAAAGCTTGAATGTATAATGAATGTAAAATGACTTGATATTGTGTATGACCTTACCTTTTTCTTGATTTTGATTGGTTAAATGTTTGGCTTGGCTTCACAAGAAATGTTATAAATAGAAGTCTTTTTGTCTTTAGTGTTCCTGGACCTGTCTTGCTGAACGTTACTCTGCCTAATTTAAGACAGAGAATAAACATACTTAAAGAACCTACGTCTTTCTGTACTTTTGTTTATTTTGGTCTTATTCAGGCACTCACACTTCCTTTCATACAAGAGGGAACCATCCATTCATACATACACCCAGAGACTCTGTCGAAGAGAGAAACTCTGGGACAACAGGAGAATTATTATCATACACTCACTCATTCATGCATCTCTAACTCCTTCAAATCAATTCTTCTTTTAATATTATTAATAACTTATTCTAGATCATCAATGCAGCTAAATCAGCCATCAACACGTTAGAGCACTTTTTCGAGCGAAATTTGATGAAGTGATGTGATGTTTGATGTGAGATCACTTTGAGAAACGGTGATGTGATGTGTGATGTGAGATCCCTTTGGGAAAGAGTGATGTGATGTGTGATCATTTTGGGAAAGAGTGATGTGATGTGATGTGTGATGTGAGATCATTTTTAGAAAGAGTGATGTGATGTGTGATGTCAGATCATTTTGGGAAAGAGTGATGTGATGTGTGATGTGAGACCATTTTGGGAAAGAGTAATGTGATGTGTGATGTGAGATCATTTTGGGAAAGAGTGATGTGATGTGTGATGTGAGATCATTTTGGAAAAGAGTGATGTGATGTGTGTCCACTTCAAATATCACGCATGTCGATACATTGCAATAATTGCTATCTTATATTAAACGTGAAAGTCTATTAGAGACGAGGATTATATTTATTTTCAGAGATCATTAGTATTAGTAGACGTGTTGTGTATGCAGGATTCGAAACTGAATACAGTATACAAATACAACACGCATGCGTCAAAGCTCAGCTACCATCTCCTGAATGTATGTTATAATAGTTAACCATAATACAGGGTTGACCTTACGTAACGCTCCACAGGACAAAAGACCAACGTTTGCGACAATGTGAATAATCTGCTCCAATGTTTATTTGCTCAATTAGGTTTGTATTTGATAATTTGCATTGTTGCCAGCTTTAGTCTTTTGTCCTATGGAGCGTTAGTAAGGGCCAACCCTGTATAGTCCATACGCAACAGAACTAAGTAACACTTACCCACGACAGCATTGCAACATTCCACTGATATTGGTGTATACTTTAAAAGAATGCCCGTGACAGTCTGTCTTTCTGTCTGTCAATGTAGTAACTTGACACGGATTGAGATATTGATTTCAAACTTCGAATATGCCTAGATATTGTTAAGGCTCAGTGTAAGCTCAAATATTTTGGTTATCCGCATGTTAATCAGTGTATTTACCATATATTGACTACGATACTTTGTTACACCCAGTCTTGAAATGGTTTATATTAATTTAGCTGTCGCGAGGATAGTATTAAGATTTTTGTCTGACAATAACATATTTTTTTGCTTATTGGGAATTGGACATTCTATTCTCAAACGCCGGACACACAGAACGGCACTTTTTGACCTCTGCAAATACATTAGTGTAAAGAGGCAAGCGCAGTCAGCGATTAAAAAACAACCAGGAAGTGATTATAATTGGGTTTATAATCACTTTTTAGCATAGGATTAGCAATTAGCAATCACTTTAGCATATATCGTACATATTATATATATTATTTATAAACCTTATTTTTTGTCGAGAATTCTAGTGTGATGTGTAATTTGATGTCACATCATCACACATCACATCAACTTGTGATGTGATGTGTGATGTGAAATCACTTTGGAAGGAAAAGATGTGATGTGTGATGTGAAATCACTTTGGAAAGAAATGATGTGATGTGAGATCAGAGATCATTTTGGGAAAAAGTGATGTGATACTTGTATTATACTTATACTAGTGTATACTTATATTACATACTACACTGCCCGCTAATTATTGCATTATATATATATTTACGCTTGTTATTTGTACACAAGAATTCCTTTCATTTATTTATACCTAATATAACCCCTCATTGTTAATATTAATCTTATGTTCACAATTTTTGTCCAGTCATTAAATTATAGTATTACCTTTCGCAGTATCAGATTTTCCAATTCTATTAATCCAAATGTTTCATTTTCACATTCCATTGAGTCCCATCAGTGTGTACAGTCATATCAGCATTACAGTGATGTGCTTCAGTTTAACTTTCTTTGCTCAGTAATGTAGCTTCTATTCAGATCATTTCTTACATTTCGTTTACTCTGCTTCTCGACTGGCACATTCTCTGCATTCCAAATATTTGCTGTCCCATTTCAGTTTAAAATGATTACTACGACTTATTTCAAAAATTACTTACTGCAAGAATATATGGTAAATGGTAAATTTAAATGGTAAATTAATAAAATAAAAACGAAAATAATGCTAGAAAACCCTTATCAATAATAGTATTTGTAACATTAGCGTTCCTTATCTGTTTCCTCGGTTCATAAATTGGGCCGCCCTAGTCAGGATCTCTTTCCACTTGATCGTATTTGTTCACTCTGTAATGTTCTTCTTCTCCCTCGACCCCTACAATGAGTACACCGTTCCTGATCCGAGTCTTTAGGTTCGGTTTTGCTTGCTTCCAGATTTTTGCTGTATCCCTCAGTAATTTATCCCATCTGACCTGTTTCGGTGTCTTCTCTACATCAATGTAAACATTTTTGAATTCTTCCTTTTCTCGCAGAATTTTTTTAGCCGTCAGAATTTTAATCTTGTCTTTCTTTTTCATCAGTTTCACAATTATTGGTCTGAAACCTTCCGATTGTCTTCCAACCCTCCTTGTCTCCGCTATGTCAATGTATTTCATTTCCATCTTTTTCAGTAATGCCACCACTTTTTTCTCCGTCACTCTTGGATTTTCATTTTCCCCTTCCTCTAGCCCAGAGATCCGTAGATTCATCTGTATTATTTCTCGTCTTAAAAACTCGTTTCCGGATACTATTTCTCCAACTTTTTCTCCGCCATATCTACATCCTCTCTAATTTCTTGAATTTCTTCTTTTTCTGCTATTTTGTCTGCTTTCAATTCGCACATACACTTAAACAGCTTCACCATTTTTTCTTCACTCGACAATTTTCTGAATTCACTTTCCATGTTTTCAGTAGAATCTAGTTTCTTTCTTTTCTTTACGTTTTGAAAATCTTCGTCTTTTTTCTTACTACTCGTCTTTCGTAATGCTGCTGGTAATAATTTATGCATCTTGTATTTGCTTATGTGTTATATACTTGTGCTATGTGTTAGCTCAGGAGCTAATTAGGTCATCGACTATCTCGACTGCTGTCTCAATTCGTACTCCGCAAAGGTGCGCATAGAAGACATGAAATTGCAAAATATCCAGAAGTCAATAACAAAAGGATCAGTGGCGTTACAGGGGATTGCAAATATATTGGCTGTAAACAGCAAATCCATACCTGGTGCAATAGCTGCCAATATATTGACAGTTGCGAGTCAAGGAGCTAAACCGTTGAGTGTCGGCCACCAAGATGTAAACTCCATGCGTAAGTTGGTAATAAAACCACATATAACTCCTGAGTATTCAGCGATATGCACCTCCCGAACAAAGTCGACAGAGTATTTATTTGGAGACAGCCTCTGTGAAACCCTAAAGGCAACAAAGTCAGAGGCAGGCATAGTCAAAAATGTGACTCGCCCAAATAATCGTTTTCAGCACTACAATCGACAGGCCAATTTTCCAAATAATAATTTAAACTGGAATCGCCCGTCTTTCCATCAAAGAAGAGGCGGGCTTCGACTCAGAGGACAATCCTTTCGCGGGGGAAGAATTCCATTTTACAAGAACCAATATTTTATACAGCAATGGCAAACAATTACGGATAATGAATTTGTCTTAAACGCAATTCAAGGGTATAGAATTCCTTTTCTGTTTCTCAACCACGCCAATAAAAACCCCCTAATCAAAAAACCTTTACCCCTGTCGAGAGAAATGAAATTAATAATTTAATTTTCAAATTGCTACTGAATGGCGCAGTAACAATTGTTCAACCCCTTGAAGGGCAATTTGTTTCCACAATTTCTCTTGTCCCTAAACCAGACGGGAAGTATCGATTTATTCTTAATTTAAAAAGCTTGAATCCATTTGTGGATTGACCTCATTTTAAAATGGATGATCACAGAACTGTTTCTAAATTAATGACAAAGAATGGCTTTATGTCAGTCATTGATCAAAAAGACGCCTACTATCTTATTCCTATACACAAGGATGATTGCAAATATTTGCGTTTTCAATCGGAAAATAAACGAATTTACATGTCTACCATTCGGCTTATGTACAGCACCATATGTGTACACTAAGCTAATGAAACCAATATCTACATATTTGAGAACATCGGGATACACATCAGTAAACTATTTAGACGATTGGATTTTATTAGAAAATACTGAATCCAAATGGAAAAATAATGTATTCCATACTAAGTATACATTCGAATATTTAGGGTTAATTGAAAAGTCGCAATTGAGAAAGCATTCAAGTAAGTCGCTGACCTAGTTAGCTCTGACAGACCAGCAGATCACTCAAAGTAAGGATGTATACTCCACGAACACGTCATTAGCATTAAACATGGCAAAGAATCATATCAGAAAATCTAAACTAGTAGGGACACCTGTAGTACCACCTAACAAAAAACACACAATAGAAACCAACAAATTCACAGAAACAGTAAACGAAAAGAAAATAATTAGCACAAACGAACATCTACTCACAATTTTGACACAGTGCACAGATAATATAAGCGAGCTGAAAAACCGACTTGCAGAATTGGAAATGAAAGTGGAACATCTAGAGCTAGAGATTGAAAACGAACAATGAAAACGAGAAGCTGAAAAAACCACAGTGAGAATTACTGGCCTATCCGAAGAAAAAGACGAGACACCATACGAGACAGAAACTAAAGTAAAAAAGATGCTTGAAGAGGTAGGATTGCCGGAAACACATTTATTAGTTCATTGTTTATATTTTCTGTATGACTTGCCTGATTACCAAAATTATGATTTAAAAAGGATTTGATTTGATTATGCTTCTGTGCAAGTAAATATTTAATTCTGCTTTTATTTCGCAAGTAGTTATTAGTTATGAAGTTTTTATTCCGTTCAACAAGAAAGATTTTCCCAACCGAATTGACAGAATAAAAATTCTCGTGCTCTTATTGAGATACATCTGACATATCCTAAATTCTCAACGGCTGTCCAAGGTCCCAGTTACTGTATTTAAATTCCTTATACAAGTTTAATTTAGTATTTACACAGTAAGGTTGACATGTCTTTTGAATTCCCAGTAATATCAAGAGACACAGAATGGCAATGAGTTGTTTTATTGTATACACCATGAAATTTCAAGGCTTAATATTTATTTTTCATTATCCATTGATTTAATCTTTTCAGGCTTAACATTTATTATTGATTATCCATTGATTTAATATTTTTGTAAAGCTATGCTTTATTCAGTACAGAGCAAGGTTTTAGTATACCAGACAAGCAAGTATAATACACAAACAATACACTGCAAAATGAACGCAAACAAAAAACTAATATTGATTTTGCAATTCGATATAGTCTGAAATTTACTTGAGTGTCCTTTCTGTGAATTTCTTTAACTAATGTACAACTTTTACAAGCAAGAAAAGCTTAAGTCAATCCGCCAGGAATAAACGCAACATTAAGGATCTAAAAGGAAAATATTTTTTGATTTTTCCAAAAGAAGATTTCATTTTGCCCAATTCATGAATTTAAATACGGATAGTTAACTAAAGGAATTAAGGGAATGAAATCGTATACATTAATACATTCTCATAAGGATTGATGGTGTATTGTTTACTACATTTAAAATTTCTAATTTCACTCCTTCAATATCCAAGTTAAATAATACAACAAATAATATAATGCTAGCCCTTTTTTGTGGTAATGGAGCTTTTACAACAAGTCTGTTGCATTCTCCGCTACGAGGATATCCCCAAGTTTTTCTGCAAGGAAAAATAAGAATGTGTGAACGAAACCTTTGTCAATGTACCCAAACTTTCCAACCTGCAAACACATTGGTTTCATTAACCTTCAAGTTCAAGTTTCAATTTTATTGTCTTGGCATTTTCAGCATTTCTACATAAATGTTGATCTCCAAATGTGGACAGACAATAAATATACAATTTAAATTCTAATTATAACTATAATATGTTATACTATACCAAAATTAAGTTAACTAAAACTAGCCACACATACATTAAAGGACAGCCTTAAATATATAGATACATAATTTTAATTATAATTAGTTACCCCATTTTACTTCTTAATCTAGTACCTGATTACAGTTAGTTGTCTAATTCCTTCTTGCCTTATATAAGCCTTTTCAATTATTTGGTGCCAAGACAACTCCTTATACTTCCAATCCTGTGGTAGATTATTCCACTCTGCCACAGCTGCATATTTAACAGAAGCGTCAACTATCTTTGACTTATATTTGATTGTATGAAGCCTTGGAAAATTTCTATTCCTTGATTCATGTGCATCCATGTTCATAGTGTGCATTGAACGTTAGGGTTGAGTCGAAATATATACCTAGGTATTTAAAAACATCTACTTTTTCAATAACATCATTTCCAATTATTACATTATCATGCGTATTAGTATTTGCCCTATAATCATTTGGAATACCATACATTTTGTTTTATTTATATTTAAGCTAAGTTTGTTTTTTAAGCACCAATTGTTTATGTTAGCCAAATTTTTGTTTATTTTTTCAATCCCTTCGTTTATATCAGTACAATTTGCATAAATAACCAAGTCATCTGCATAAAGTAGATATTTCACATCTATAACTGACCCTACGTCATCTATATATAGAGAGTACTTGAGAGGACCCATGCAACTTCCAGGAGGTACTCCTGATTTTAATAAATAATACTCTGAGCAGGCATATTTGTCATTTTTTACTTTGAAACATCTGTTATTTAGGTAGTCCTGCAATAATTTTAACATATATGGCTCAATACAAAAATTGTTTATCATTGTCAGTATGTATAAATCATGGGGGTGGAATCAAAGGCCTTAGAAAAATCAATAAAACAGGCCACGACCTTTCCATTTCTTACATCCAGATACTCATACAAATCTTGCGAGAACTTAACTGTTGCTGTCTCACAAGATTTCCCTTTTCTAAAGCCATGCTGTTCATTTGACATTTTGCTTTCCGTCATTTTAAGTAATCTACAGTACATTATTTTTTCAAATATTTTAGTTATGTAGGAATTATGAAATATTGTTCTATACGAACTACTGTGAAACTTAGACCCTTTACCTTTATTCAAAGGAACAACTGTGCTTGATTTAAATGACTGGGGAAAAATGCCATTTTGCATTATAGTAGTATAGAGTAATGATAATGGTAATACAATCACGGACATACATAGAGTAACAGCTTTCTTTGATATATGAAAAGACAAATTACTACCTTTTTCTTCATCTTTAATAGCACATTCAACCTCATTTACAGAAATGGTTGTGCTACTATTAACAGAGTCGCCTTCATAGGTATCACAATAATCTTTCACTTTCTTACACACATAGTCATTTTTTACTTCACTAACAGAATTGTGTACAATAAATTCATTCGCAAGCTCGCAACAAATATCATTATCATTTTCAATAATTAAACCTGCAGGGTTTATCAGTTTATCAGTATTAACCTTGCCTTTCGTTTTACCCATGGATTCTGATGGCTTTGGGTTTTCTTTATGAAATTGCCGGACAAGGTATGCATTTCAGATGATTGTTCCAAAAGAAATACGTGTATTAGGAAAGAAGCGGAAAGGAGGGCAGGGAGGAAAAGATATGCCACAAATTCCAATTTATCCTTCAACTTAATGGTACCGTAGATGCAAATAATGGTGATGACTTGTCCTCCTAAAATTAGAATGGGAACTACAATGGGAGCGATAATTCTGTTGATGTATTTGTTATGCAGATACAGCCACGAGTAGATTTTCAGTTGTTTTTCGACTGCTTTTACTTTGAAGAGGTAACGAATCCAGTATTTGACGAATTGATTGTAAACGTAACCGAGAATCACAAAGAATGTGACCGAAGCCACGAACGTCAGGCCCACCAAGATTAAAGGAACTTCGTACATCAGAATTAGCTTCATTTCCACCAGAGTTATTTCCTTCAGCGCAAATCGTCTGCCCAAACGCAATTTTATCAGGAAGATGGAGGCGTAATATGAATACAAGAAAACAGCGAATATTTCCATTATGGGAATTGCAATAATGAATAATGCCAGGTAGTCCAATTTTAATTCCCTTCCCTTCTGCATCCATTCTTTGACTTTTTTCCTTTATTTGCTATAGCAGAAATATAATATTAAATTCAATTATTACTGTGTGCACTTTTCTAGCAAGAGCATTTCTGTTAATATTTTTATTACTAATTACCAATATTTGTCACCAGATTTTTTGGTCCTGCGACATTTTTCACTTGAGAATCCTGGGAACATTTCTGTATCTCCTCCTTTTTAACTTTCTTTGAATTTTCATTATCCATTGCTGTTAATGAAACAGGACAACAAAGTGTTAAATACATTCTTACAAAGCTAGTAATCATTTTATATATTATATACTATATACTTTTACATATTATATACTAGTTTCTTATAGCATAGGACAAAATTGTGAATTTGTGCTCGTGAAAGAAATAATAGTTCAGATGGAGCAATTTTTACTATAATTAAAGCACCGAGATTTGCATTTTCTTTGGATGAATTATTAAATTTATTATTTGGGTCATACCTGTCAGTTTCTCATCTAGTTGTGCACTTAGATTGGTGACTTCTGGCATTGCTCTCAGTCCCTTGAAGATGAATGTTATATTTGCTCCAATAGAGATAAGAAATAAAGCGATGAGACAGAGAGCCATCAGATAATCTTGAATCTGCCTTCTTGAATATGCAAAGTTGTAGACTTCCAAGATAATTAGAAAAACAAACAGTGAAGTTGACGATGGCCCCCATTGACCAGGTCAGCTTCTTCCATTTCTGAGGAGAGACGTAGACTCGACGATTTTTCATCTCGAAGGGGATGAGTCCACAGAAACCAAATATCTTGAAATATACATTTACTGCGAAATACTGAAAATCTGTATACATGGCTGTATTTTAGAAATGAAATTTATAATTTTTTCTTTGTAAATAGCAGTGTAAAGGTTTAATTTTCTGTTGACGGTAAGAGAGCACGGCTTACAGTAACTTCATGGTTGTAAACACGACAGGAAGCTTTGTACAAAATATCAGCTATTACACATTACATTAACTTTAGAATATTTCGCAACTCTGAAATATTAATGAAGCTGTATATAATCACACATGCAACTTTGTGGTTCGCCGAACCAGTGTGGTTCGCTAAAATGGCGAACCGGACCGGTTCCGAACCGAACCAGGTTCGGTTCGGTTCGGTTCGCTCGAATTTTTTGTAACACCTGGTTCGGTTCGGTTCGCTCAAATTTTTTGTAACACCTGGTGCGGTTCGGTTCGGTTCGCTCAAAAAAATTTTTAGGACTGGTTCGGTTCGGTTCGGTTCGCTTAAAAATTTTTTTGGACCTGGTTCGGTTCGGTTCGCTCAAAAAAATTTTTAGGACTGGTTCGGTGCGGTTCGGTTCGGTTCGCTTAAAAATTTTTTGGGGACTGGTTCGGTTCGGTTCGGTTCGCTAAACGAAAGTAGTAAGTGAATGTGCACTTGCAAAAGTAATTAAGATAGTAATGATGTGAATCTACATAGCTGAATTAGTGAAATAAAATTAATCTATTATCTGGGTTCGAAATGCGAGCAGCATGTAAAAAGTTTACCTTTGGAAGCATGGTGTAAACTAAAGTAGTACACAATTTTGTGTAGTAAAAGTGTGCTATGCAAAAGGATACCAAAATACAACATTAATCAATGTATTGTATTTATTCTAGACATAGTTTGGGGATCGGATTTTTTTGGGACTGGTTCGGTTCGGTTCGGTTCGCTTAAATTTTTGGGAGCAACTGGTTCGGCTCGGTTCGGCTCGCTCAAATTTTTGGGAGCAACTGGTTCGGCTCGGTTCGGCTCGCTCAAATTTTTGGGAGCAACTGGTTCGGCTCGGTTCGGCTCGCTAAAATTTTTGGGAGCAACTGGTTCGCCTCGGTTCGGCTCGCTAGGGCAAAAGTTGCATGTCTGTATATAATACATGGTTTTTGTTGGGCTGCTCATTTAGTTTACACTTTTTAATATGAGTTAGTACAATAATATCATTCACTCAATCAATACAAAACTTTAAGACAAGTTTACCTGATACATATTTTTGCTGGAGGACTAAATAACAAAATGCCAATCTTATAATCTATCACTAAACGATATTATCTAGGTACCATACAACTACACTACAATGCAACCACAATATCGGATATGGCAACATAAAGGCTTGCAAATACTAATAAACCATTGCAACCAATGCACATAATGAAGTAGCGGAAGCGACACAGAATTAACTCTCATGTTTCACAGCGGTATCATTAAATCCACCAGAGCATCATTCATAAAAAGTTTTAGCAAATTATATTAAACCGTTCATTAGTTATAGAACCAACAGACAGGCAGACGGACGACTATACTGACAGACAGACAGATTGATCAGGGCATTACTATAAAATAGGTTCCCGCATTCAACACTTTTAATAATACGTGGAACTGTAGGCTCTATTATTCATTTTTTTGGTAGTTGTCATTGATCAATCACATCCATTTTCACAGGGGACCTTCCTGGGGACTCCAAGAGAATACACAAAACGTTTTAGCGAATTATACTGGATATTAAGAGGATGTGATCGATCAATGACATTCACTAAACAAATTGAATAATATAGAGCCTACAGTTCCATGTATTACTAAAAGTATTGTGTATGCAGGAAGCTACTTTAGAGTGATGTCCTGGACAATCTTTCTGTCTGTCTGTCAGTATAGTGGTCCGTCTGCCCGTCTGTTGGCTCTATAACTTATGAACGGTGTAATATAATTCACTAAAACTTGACACCCCCACTTGATTAAAATGAATGACACCCCCATTGGATTTTACCGTTGTGAAATATGATTTAATTCTGTGTCAACCAATCAACCAATGATCAACCGATGATCAACCAATGATCAACCGATGATCAACCAATGATCAACCAATGATCAACCAATGATCAACCGATGATCAACCAATGATCAACCGATGATCAACCAATGATCAACCGATGATCAACCAATGATCAACCGATGATCAACCAATGATCAACCGATGATCAACCAATGATCAACCGATGATCAACCAATGATCAACCGATGATCAACCAATGATCAACCGATGATCAACCAATGATCAACCGATGATCAACCAATGATCAACCGATGATCAACCAATGATCAACCGATGATCAACCAATGATCAACCGATGATCAACCAATGATCAACCGATGATCAACCAATGATCAACCGATGATCAACCAATGATCAACCGATGATCAACCAATGATCAACCGATGATCAACCAATGATCAACCGATGATCAACCAATGATCAACCGATGATCAACCAATGATCAACCGATGATCAACCAATGATCAACCGATGATCAACCAATGATCAACCGATGATCAACCAATGATCAACCGATGATCAACCAATGATCAACCGATGATCAACCAATGATCAACCGATGATCAACCAATGATCAACCGATGATCAACCAATGATCAACCGATGATCAACCAATGATCAACCGATGATCAACCAATGATCAACCGATGATCAACCAATGATCAACCGATGATCAACCAATGATCAACCGATGATCAAACAATGATCAACCGATGATCAACCAATGATCAACCGATGATCAAACAATGATCAACCGATGATCAACCAATGATCAACCGACCGATAATCAACTGATTTCTCCGCTACATACTTACGCCGTTTTGCACAACGGGTTTATTTATACTTGTGTGAAGTTGTATATATAAAATGTCGCAGCATAACATTTGTTACTAAGGCCCTTTCCTTTAAGCTTTTTTAGGTATTGTACGATCTATAATGTACCATAAACGTGCCTCTTTTAGCGAGATATTTTTTGAAAAATTATTTCTTTGCAACAAGAGAGAGCCGGCACTCAAATTTTTTCGGAGATGTAGACTACAATTGTAGGTAACCACCAAAAATTGCTTCATCGTTCTAAAGTTGTGCGAACACTCATTTTTAACTACCCAAAGCTAACTAGACTGATTTGCAAATCATTTCAATGTAAAAGTAGTTGTGTTCCAACCGCAATTTCTCCTGAATGAAAGAGAGCCGGTACTCAATAATATTTTTGAAGGTGCATTAGTGTATGTCCTTCAAGTGTTAAAAATTTTGAACCTCTATGTTTGTGCGAACATAGAAAATCGAGGGGGCCCAGATCGGTCTACAAACCTTTGCCATCCTTTCAATTGTTTTTGTTCGGCAAGGCACATTGTTGCCAAACAAAATGCAGCGATAATGAAAAATAATTTCATGATTGTAGGATTTATATTATAATAATCAGGATCAGGATATATTTTTCTTGAGTTAGTGATGTGAATTTGATGAGTGAACGGAATAATTTTGGCTGCCTCATAAGTGCCTCTTATATTGGAAATTAACAAGGTCAAATAAATAGAGTATTGCACAGATAAATGTTCATTTTACTTGGAAATATGATAATTCATAGAAATTATTCAAAGCTGAATTACTCGAATTCGAATCTATAAGTATTTCAACGAAATAGTACAGGCTCGGCCTACTTTTGAGGCGTTTCTTTGAAAGCTATTACAGAACATACTTAGTAGTCATGCAACAATTACTCGTGAAATCTCAAATACAACATTTTTATCTGTAAATAAACTGTATCTTATTGCGCTCTCCTGCTAATACACAAATAAAAGCGGCATTTATTGTTTGTATTACTTATGAAAAGCACTTATCCCAAGCAATGACAAAAATTTGATTCACGCCAATATTTTATTTGATTCAGTGCACAATAGCTCTCACATAAAGCAATTTTTTCTAACTGCCCTTAGCTCATTTTTGTGTAGAAAAATATTTTTAACTTGTACTAATTTTAACCTCGATAAAATTTGAACATTCACTTAATTTGGACATTGTAGCATGTAGATAATATATTTATAAATAAAATATTTGTGTGAATCATTATTTCTGTCATTGCCTGGGATAAGTGCCTTTCATAAGTAATACAAATATAAAATGCCACTTTTATTTATTTATTAGCAGGAGAGCGCAATCAAATGACCCAATTTAGTTACATATGAAAATGTGGCATTTCAGGATTCATGAATAACTATTACGTTAAATATCACTACGCAAATCCCTTATGTAGTAACTTTCAAAGAAATGCCTCAAAACTAGGGTGAACCGTGAACCTTTACCATTTTTCGAAATACTTATAAATTAGAATAATTCAGCGTTAGATAATTTCCACGAATAATTATATTACCGAGTAAAATGAACATTTATCTATGTAATACATTTATTTGCTTTTGTTAATTCCCAATATAAAAGCACAGGTTAGGTAGCTAAAATTATTCAGTTCATTCATCACATTCACATCACCAACTCAAATACAATATCCTAACCCAAGAAAAATATATCCTGCTTATATAATAAAAATACTACAATCATGAAGTTATTTTTCATTATCGCTGTATTCTGTCTGGCATCAATGTGCCTGGCCGAACAAAAACAATTGAAATTTCATTCAAAACCCGATTGCACTGGTAAGACATCAATTTTGATGGGGAAACGATCAAATTGGAAACCAGAAACACCACTAACATCCACTTTCAAAATCAGAAGCGTTTCAACAATTGGAGTGTAAGTAATAAAAAACATTTGTTGCCGTTGTCTTCAAAAACGGAAATTCGAGGTTGCATTTCAATTAATTATTTAATGAATGGCTGAACCAAGGTAATAAATTTTATATTTATTGAAATCCTAGGTGGGGGTTATACAGGAATGTAAATTACACAGACCTCGTTGCGAACGTCGGTGCGAACGTGCGAAATTCTTGCTATAACGTCGCAAATCAAAAAATTCGATCTTTAAGATATTTGGGTCCCCAAAACACAACGACGACTTCAATTTCTTTGTACCACGGGAAATACGCGGAAGGAAAAGAAATGACGATATCTGGACCAGCCTATGCAAACATCCAATTTGTCCCGAAATCTATTTTCACTACCGGAACCACGAGCTGGACTTTTTATACCGGAAGAAACTTTGATGGGAAGCCAACTTGTTACACTCCACCCAATAATGGACAATTGAATTATCTTTTGAATACTAAGAATTCTACATTGTCCAATGTAGGATCAATATTAAGGGGTTGCAGCCGTCTAACTAATCACTAATTTTCGCCTTTAACGAATTACTCGGACTATAAATGTTTCATTAAAAAAGATAACCTAAGATATATATATATATATAATTTAATTTTGTACTTAACTGAGTCTAATGATTTTTCTTTGAATCAGCTATGTCCATGTCTATTTTTACAAACACATTTAATAAATATTCTTTTCATGATAGAGTTATGTATAATGTTTTCAAAATTACCATTACAATGTATTCCAATCCAACTATTAGACAGTAAAATAAAAAGCATCACATAAAACTCAAAGTTTTACGAAAGAAAATCAAAATTCATTTTTTCTTGCACATAAACATCATCAAATGCTTTTTAAATCATTATTTTTGTCATAACATATCTGGGACAAATTTTGAGGATTCGACTTTGTCATGTAAATAATGAAAGCAATGAGCTAATAAATGCATTAACCACGCTTTTGCATATTGACAAAAGAATATCTATGCGTTACCGTTACGTTACGTAGCGAGCAATCAGGCCAGCGGCATTAAACTAATGTTTGGTGTCTTTTCCAAAATCTTGCTGAGTAATTATTGGAATTTTGATAATTTGCATGAATAATGATAATATAATTTAAATAAATAATTTAAATAAATATTTATGTCAGTTCTTCGCCTCACTGATAAGACTTAATTATACCGCAATTCTATTAAAGATTCCAGTTTTAAACAGTGTTAAGTCTGAACCTAGAAGTAATCTGAAGTGAAAGATCAATAAAAAAACAGTATTCGTCTGTGTGATATGTAGTATTAGAATATTCCCTTGGGCAAACAGAATTTGACTTTTGTTCTATAGAAAAGTCGTTAAAGGTTTTCAGTGAAGTCATGAATACTTTAATCATCTATATCTAAGCTACAAGAAGAGAAAACAAAGTAGAAGGCATTAAACAATAGCAGAATACATGACAAGCTTGATACCTGTTTCTTATCCAATCTAAGTACTAAGTTAGTTCGACTTACCTCTACGTACATTAAGTATGCTTAAAGCAAATAAAATAACACGTCAGAAATGGTAATACTCTATAGGGGTGTCTCAAGCAGAGGCTCTCTTAAAAAACGCTAGGGCCAAGGTAAGAGACGTGAAAAAAGGGGGTTCTACAATTTTGTACAAAAATTTTGTACAAAAATTTTGTACAAAAATTTTGTCCAACTTCACACACATTTACTAATCCAAGGAGAAACTAAAAATTATATTTCATGTTATTGTTATGTATTGAATACGGAACGTTTTTCTGCTCTTAGCGGTTGTTGAATGTAACAAAACACTAAATTGATAAGAGTACTTGTTTTTTGCTATTTGTACCTAAATATTTATTGCAATAAATATATGTATGTATATGTTTACCTTGCTTAATTGTTCCTATAAGGGTTATGATTAGATATCAATTTGTGTAGTTTTTCACCTCACTCAGATTTAATTACACTGCATTCTACTATGAATATTGCAATCCTGATGTTACTTTTTCATTATAACCGCAATTTATTATTACATTATTTACCTGCCTTTGCAAAGCATTTTGGTTGGTTTATTTCTCAACCGAATTATTTCACATTTGTAGCATGGCATACAGTATACATGACATACCTAGGTAATCTTAAGACCATACAGGTTTTTTTCAAAAATATATTTTAAGGTACAAAAATAACCCAGGGGAAGTTAGAAAAATTGCTCCAGCTTTAATGCCAGAGCTATGATATACTGAATCAAATAAAATATTTGCGCGAATCATAATTTTTGTCATTGTTTGGAATAAGTGCTTTTCAATAGTAATACAAACAATAAATCCACTCGCATTTGTGTATTAGCTAGAGAACGCAATAAAACTTAGTTTATTTAGATAATGATGTGGAATTTGAGATTTCACGAATAATTATTACATTGCCACTACGTAAGTTCCCGTAATAGCTTTCAAAGAAACGCCTCAAAAGTAGAGCGAGCCTTTATTATTCGTTCAAATAATTTTAGATTCGAGTAATTCAGTTTTAGATAATTTCCACGAATAATTCATTATATTTCCAAGTAAAATGGACATTTATCTGTGTAATATATTTATTTATCCTTATTAATGTTCCAATATATGAACACTGGTGGGGCACCTAATTGTTCAGTTCATTCACCACATTCACATCAACAACTCGAACACAATATATTCTAATTATCCTAATATAAATATTAGAATCATGAATTTATTTTTCATCAGCGCTGCATTTTGTTGGGTAACAATGTGCCTGGCTAATCAAAAACAATTCAAATTTTATACGAGAACCGATTGCACTGGTAATTCATCAATTTTGTGGAGCAAAGAACCAAATTGGAGACCCCAAACACAAATAACATCCATTTACAGAAGCGTTACTACCATTGGAGTGTAAGTGCTCTTTTTGTAGCAATAAAATATATTTATGTTGTCGTTGTCTTCAAAAACTGAAATTTGAGGTTACAAAAAATGAATTCACTATTCCATTAATTCAATTAGTTATTTAATGAAACGACCATCCAAGGTAATTAGTGATTTTATATTTTTTGAAAACGTAATTGGGGGTTATACGGAGCTGCCAATTACACGGACTTCATTATGAACTCCGAAATAAAAACATCGCCAAGCCGTAACATAAAGCGAGCCAGAGGATAAAATTATTTGTTTCATTATATAATATATATAATCTTAAATTAATACTCTTCTCAGAGCAATGGAAAACATAATTCTTCATGGAAACTCGAAAATATTAAATTTTGCCATGGCAACACAAATGGATCAAAATTTAAAAAAAAATTGAAATGTATTAAATTTTGCCATGGTAACTGAAAGCTATAAGTAGAAGCAACAAAAATTAATTTGGCGCTTCCCACAAGTAGAAACACTCAAAAAGTTAGCTTACCGCTTCATAAAGTGGGAAACACCCAAAAAGTTAGCTTACCGCTTCATAAAGTGGGAAACACCCAAAAAGTTGGCTTACCGCTTCATAAAGTGGGAAACATCCAAAAAGTTGGCTTACCGCTTCATAAAGTGGGAAACACCCAAAATGCTTGCATAGGATACTGGGATTTTTATCTTCCCAAGTGAGGCAAATCAACAGTTTTTCTCAAAATAGAGTTTGGGACGCGATTTCCCAGTAAGGGTCAGGGGAAGAAGGGGTTGTTAGGGGTAACGTTGACCTTTACGTTCAGTAATTTGAAGTTCACGTCCCAAACTCTATTTTGAAATGCCCCATGTAAAAATCGCTATTTTCCTCTCATTATAAAATAAAATCCCAATAACTATAGAAACTCATTGGAAACACCCAAAAAGTTAGCTTACTTCAGCACATAATAAAAGGCATCCAAAATTATGAATATACCGCTTCTCAAAAGTGGTCACACCCAAAAACCATATTTACACCCAAAAACCCTATTTGAGTATCTTATTGCTTATAAAGTGGAAGCGGTGTAAAATATTTTTTACTATCCCGCTAACAAACTACTAGAAGCGGTGTAAAATATTTTAGTACCCAAAACCCCCTTTTCATATCTTAATACGTACATACGTACATACGTACATACGGACAGACAACACGGCTCCATAAGTGAGCCTCTGGCTCGCTAAAACTTGCCATAATATTGCAAATCGAAACATTCGATCGTTGAGATATTTGGGTCCTCCTGACACAACGACTAATTCAATCTCTTTCTACCAAGGGGAATACGGGGAAGGAAAAGAAATCACCATAACTGGGTCAGATGTTAACATCCCATTTACTCCGAAATCCATTTTCACTACCGGAAACTCAAAATGGACATTTTATACAGGAAGATACTTTGCGGGAAATGCAACTTGTTACACTCCACCTAATAATGGTCAATTGTATAATCTTATGAATTATATAGATTCAAGATGGTCCAATGTGGGATCTATATTAAGGGGTTGCTTCTGTTGATCGCTTATTTTTACCTTAATGGAAGGCTGAAACTTCATAAATTTTATAAAAGGAAAATCACTTTTGATTAATAGCGTAATAATTAATATTCTTTTGATGGTGCTGATATGTTAATGTATTTTCATAATTAAATACATTTTACTCAAATCCGGTCTTAAATATATAGCTATAATGGAAAGTCAAAGGGTTACGAAACATAAACCACAATTTCTCTTAATGTGCAACATAAATATTTTCTAAACAACTACTTATGAGTAAAGAGATGAGATACAGTTTTATTTCTTCTGATAATTTTATCTAAATTGGGGGTGACTTTTCTAAATGAAAATGTTGCAAAAATTAATAAAATTTGTGGGAATTCCAGTTTAAAAGGTGGGCCTTTCAATTTTTCTGGTATTGAGCCAGGCTTTAGCTGATAAATTCACTCACATCTCCAGTAGACATGATTCTTGAGACAAATTTTCTCATTTCTGAAATCAACATTGCAGAATAGATCGGAAAACCTATTTTCATATCTAGGTTCTCCGCGATTGAAAAGTGTTTACCACATTGTAATTGTTTCCACCAAAACATTTAATGTTAATAACTTGACCTGCACTTACCAAAAATTGGTCGTATTTTAAATAATTAGCCGTAGAGACAGTACTTAAATTTTTAAAACGACAAAGATTTTACTGTAATTTTTGCATTCAAAACAATTTAATATTTTCGTGAACTGTCTGTATAGATTATGGTAGACTAATTATAATTAATCACCCACAACTCTGCATTTCAAGTATGTTGTCATTACTGGAAGGAAGTGGAATCATCTGTCCTGATTTTAGAATTCATTAGCATTTCATATTGGGAAGTGGTCTTCGTCATCTGTACGCTTTCTGAAAAGATAAATAAATAGGTAAAAACCTGTAAAATACTGTTAGACCAAGCAGGGAAACCCAAAAAAACCAATATTAATACATATAATTCTACATACTATGTGTAGTACTTTCCAGCCCCCAAAATGTACTTCCCATCCCTAACCCCCACCTCCCCAGCCCCCACCATCCTAGCCCCCACCTTCAAAAACTAATTCCCAGCCCCCAAAATGTACTTTGCACTTTGAGCAGAGCGACAGAACTAAACCACAAAAAGTGGTCTTTGCACTTAACAATAGTTTGCTATTATTTTAAAGACCAGAATACTAAGCTGTTAGATTCTTAAGAAGTACATACTTTATACTATCAAATATGTAGGTTACTACAATAAAAATCAATATTTCTGCCTTCGTACCAATTCTGGACAAACAAGAAATGTCTTTGTATAACCTTATTGTAAATCTATACTTTGGCTTGGAAGCCATCCTGTTTAACACGCCACTCTAGAGCCGTAAAGTGATTACAGGCAAATGAAGTGTAGGTTATTAATTATTTCAAGTCACTTTAAAGTTAGCACTAATCATGGTTTAAATTCGTAATGACTCAAAATATCAAATACGGGTCGGAATCAGGATTTGATGATTGTTATGAAAATTCTCCAAATATTTTCCGAGGCCATAAGGATTCAAATAAAAAGTGAATAATTGAAATAATTGAATATGCTCTTTAAAGTTTCAAAAATTACATCTAAAATGTAAACCAATGAAGAATAGTAACAAAATTCTTATTTTCCGCGAGAAAAACTTTTCTGAAAGAATACCTCAAGAGGGTTTCATCCGAAATCCTGTGCACCCAAAAGCTGTTCCATAACCATTTCAGTCATGCTATCACGAAATCGATAAGCAATGTTTGGTCCATCATTTCTATAGATATACACGTCGTAGTATGTAGTATACCTTGTCTTTAAAATACGTCTTATACGTAAATATATTTCTTTAATTCCTGTCTTGTTTCCTTCATAAGCTCTTCGAATATCAAATAATTATCAGTAGAAGTGAAGATCTAATTTCATTTATTAGTAAATAATTAGTAATTCTACAAAATTCATATACTGATATTTTTCGGCTGTTTTTTTATTCTCTGAATATTACATTACTTGATTGAACATATTCCACTGCAGAATAAATAAATAAATAGTTGTTTTAAAACGTCATCATTGCCAGCATCATCATCATCATGAAAACCCAAATTATTTTCGTTGTATTGATTTTTGGAATTTCTAAATTGACTTTTGGATTGAAATTGAAATATTTACTGGATTTGGAAAAGGACTGTTATACACAAATTGTATTTCACCATAAATATCCAAATAAACCGAATTCTCTGTACGAAGAAGCAGTAATTGGAGAACTACGGAAAGCAGACAATTCATACGCAATTACAGAATTTGGTTTTGCTGTTGATGACATACATACACAAAATTTTAATGCAATCAGTTCAAAATTAAGAGATTATCTATTTCCCATTGGTGGGCAGAAGGAAGCAGAGATTCTACAGTCGGATCTCTCGATTGAATACAATAGAAAAATCGATTCTCTGAATCTGAAAACTTCAGCCCCGGTTTTCCTGTCTGGATTTAATTGTGTGGCAACTACTTTCGTGAATTTGAACACAAAGGACTTGGGAGAAATGATGATGACCAACTACATGAGTGAGGCCTTTAATTACCGAGGTCTCCCTGAGAGGTACATTTACAGGAGCGCAGAATATTCCTCTGTTTACATATTGGGGGACAAGGAACTTGTGAATATGGGAAAGTCGGATTCTGTCTATTTCAGTCAAGTGGACGCAACGGGATCAAAAAGGGACATAAATTTTCTCCTTCTAACCAAACGATGGTACCTGTTCACATTTGATTCAACGTTGTACTTTCTTCGTCCTCAATGGAAATATGACTCAGAGACAATCCGAATTAAGGAGCATCCCTTAATTCAGTTTTCGCTGAATGGAGATGAATCTCTATCCAGTGACATGCAGAAAACAAAAACTCATCAAGATTTCATTCAGAAGAGCATTGTTCCTCAATATATCCACATTCGGATCACGGCATTCTTTTTAGACGCAGTGTACAATTATTTCGGATCTCCTCTTAGAAATGAGTATTTTTCAACTTTTTTTCAGAATGGCCACAAAGATATTGCACTTGCAATCACTTCTATTCTGGTTCAACAATTTCCAAATTCATCAATAGATATAGGGAAGCCACCAGCGCCAACTGGCGGTAAATGGGAAATTTGGTCTGGACGTAAACCGCTTATATACTTTGATTTTGGCCTGTCTGTTTCACAAGCGACGCATAACATGGAAAACAATCCGTACAGTACAATTATGGTAACCAGAGAAGAGTCTTTCAATTTCATTTCTTGCGTTGTCTTAGAGGACGCAAGACTTTCCTTTGTCGGATACATTCGGCCATTTCAGTGGGACACTTGGTTGGCAATAGCCGCATCAATGACGTCTTTCGTTATATTTCTACACACTGCAATTTACTTCCGTAAAGGTGAAAGCTTTCCATTTCTTTTGCTAATCTACAGTTATCTTCTACAACATTCCATGGCATTACCCGCGAAAATGTCAAAACTGTTTTGGATAAGAATCGTGATTGGTCCTGCACTTCTGGCACTTATTCTCCTAACAGAAATGTACAGAAGCTTTGTGACTTCAGATCTGACGGAACCACCTCCCAACAAGAAAATCCAATCTATTAAAGATTTGATGCATTTGCCAAACGTAAAATCATTCATCCCTGTTCAGGGAAATGACGACTTCAATCCATCTTATGTCTCTCATTTTGCAATTTGGTGTACGGTAATCGACGTTTACGGGAAGAACGATACCAGCTTAAAACATTTTGACAGAGATGGCTGGGTAACGAAAATGGAAGATTTTGATCCTGGATTAAGGAAATATATTGAGAATGCTTTTCAATCGTGCAATTCACATGAAAGTTGTAATAGGCTTGCTTTCTATATGTCAACGCTGTATGGCTACAACAACTACAGCTCACCAATCAATGACAGTGTTCTTAGAAAGTCATTTCGCTATCCTCCAGGGTTCCCGACTGTTTCCCCTCAAAAGTGGATTTCCCAGTGCGAAAATTCCATTTTCATTGACAGGACTTCTAATTTGCATCGTTTCCTCAATGAATCCCACTGGCGATCAGAAAGTGGAAACATTATTCCCAGACGAAGTCTCTATTTTGGCAAAGATCACTTATTTGCTCAATTTTATACAGCAATGTTTGATACCAAAAAAGCTCCACTAATGGATTCCTTTGTCCACAAGAAAGCAAATGTTCTGCTTCACTCTGGTCTTTTTCACGCTTGGTTAAATGCATTTAAAAGATACAACTACTCTGAATGCACAGAGTGCCTTGAAAAGGAAACACCAAAACCCGTATCTTTTCAAAACACAAACATTTCTACTGTATTTTATTTAACCGGTGCTGCGTTATTAATTGCACTTCTAGTTGTACTTTGTGAGTATCTAAAATGTAATATGGTCAAAGTATGGTCAAATATTGTCGAAAAGTCCGCGTTATATATATACCCTCTCCAACATTATTGGCGCACACGTACACGTATTTGGAACCCAATGAAATACACTATTTTGGAACGACTCCGTACACTACGCAGGTAGCAATTGCAGAAAACGCTTCTTATCCATAAGTTACTAAATAATTGTTCAGACGGAATACAAAATAATGTCAAAGTATTTTTTGATCAGTAAATGCATTCAACGTCGTTCAACGACATTAAAATCAAGTCGATAGAGTTTTCTTTAAATCAAAAAGCAAATGAGAATATTTTAATAATTCACAAAAAGAGTTGCAAGTCACTTCGACCTCTTAGGGTCGAAGTTGGACCTTTCTTCTATTATTCGGAATCCACACTATTTTCGTTGCTTTCGGCAGTAATACATTACACAGTAATGCTAATTTTGCTTTAAATACTTCTTTTGCAGAATAAATTGAACTGTACAACTAACTGTAAAAATATTCATTCAATGACAAATTTTCTTAGCCATAAAAATGACCTTAAGTTGCTTATAACGACTTCTAATTTTACACCCTATATCCCAGAAAATAATGATATTGAAGATTACATGTAATATTTATGTAGAACATTAGCTTTCATTTGAAATTTCGAAATAAAATATCATTTAACACCTAGTTGTATTTTATGCAAAGTGTTGCTTTCGTGTATTAGGTATATGACAACATTCACAACACTTTTGTATGTTAGCTCAGTGTATGACAAGAAGAGAGAACTCGATGATGACAAGAATCTCTTTTCAGGACCGGAAACACAAAATGGACATTTTATACCGGAGATACTTTGCAGTTTGTTACACTCCACCCAATAATGCACAATTTTATAATCTTATGAATTATATAAGTTCTGCATTGGAAGACTGATATTTCATAAATTTTATAAAAGGAAAATTATTATTGTATACTTTATATATCTATATTTTACTTGTCCATTACCAGCTGGAAAACAGGTTAACTAAACAAATTACTGGAAATTACAAGTAATGAATTCAAGTCAATTTAGTCATTATGCCCACATGCGTCATGAATATGTTTACATGCGTATCTTCATGCATGCGTGTTTGGTGGTTATTAATCAAAAAAATAATTATTACACTCTTAGAGCTGAGAAGAACCGCAAATTTCGGTATGAATTAGTTTTGAGTAGTTTATTTCAAGGTTTCGTTAATAAACTTCAATTTGTCATTTTATGTACGCAAATGTGTATCATTGCATTTGCAATAAATGGCCATAACACTGCTTGAACCAGTTATTTCAAATAAATTGCTTATTAATGCATCTTTGACAACAATAGTGGATGTATAAAAGAAGTTATTGGATTTGTAAAATCACATTGTCCCTCGGATAATAACAAACATCATATTTCAGATTTTCGTCTTCTAACTCGAGATTTCCAAAAAGGTAATAAATTGACAAAATAAAGTCACACTAATTTCGAAATTGCAATATTGTAATTAAATAAAAATATCCTGTAAGACAACCAAAAATTTTAAATTTTCAAATTTTTTTTAGACATGGATGTATTTATTTTTTCTGGTTTCTTGTTAAACAACATTTTATAAATTTACTTCAATTGTCACCATGTCTTTACATATAGTTGCAAAATCTCCGTTATAAAATTAATTACTAAAAAATATGAAAACCTTTTACCAAATATATTCTTGATTTTACAGAACCATGAAGGTGACAGTTGTTTGCTTACTTCTTGTTTCTGCTATTCTCTTGGCTGAAGCTGCTACTTGGGTGGGAATTGCATGCACTCACACAGGAGATTATTCTAAAGATGATGACGCTTGTGGCCCCGATGGTAACAATGTCTTTTGCGTAACCGGTAACAAATGCGATTGTCTGGATAAATACCAGAACACAAATGGAGTCAAATACACTCCTACTGCTGATGGTTCATCTTGTCAAAAATCGTAAAAGTTATTAATGCAAATTATTAATTAAAGTTATTAATTAAAGTTAGTTAAAGAATTAATCAATAATTATCATTTGAATTTCCTTACTATTTTCAGCATGTAATAAACTTTCCTGAAAAAGAATTTCTATCCCTCGAACTCATTTTACCTATTCTTAATATTTTCGGTCTATAATTTCATGTAATTTGTGGTTTGGAAGCAATATTAAAGAAAACAAACCATTAACTTGCAAAATTACCACTAAAATGTTGACATTTACAATTTACTCAGTTTTTAACTGCGTTATGTTTCCAACTAATGAAATACATAAAGGTACATCTTTTCATGATCAATAAATAAATAAATCATATAAACCAGTGGATACAATTTAAAAAGCTTAAAAACAATAATCTGTCTTAAAAAGCATATATTTTGGCTTAAAAGTGCAGTGGCTTAATAAAAACAGAATTTGGCTTATAAGACGTATGTAATTTGGCTTAAAATCTAAGTTTAGATCATTTCTGTATTCATTGGAAGTGGAATTATATTTCGTCATTTATACTAAGTCAATTACTAATAATAGTTGGTTAATCAACAATTGGGTTTCACCAACACTAGTATAAGTTTCTGCTTAGTTGACATTGTAATTCTCAATGTAGGAGCCAGGTTACATACTTCTTTATAACGGAAAACAAATCGATGTTTTCAGGAACGTAATGGTTTTTGTTACAAAAATATGTACAATGTCTTGCAAATAAATAAACTTCTTTTTATAGTAAGACAAAATTGTTGAGCAAGTTTTTTTGAAACAATCTCTACTGTCTCACTCAAACTGCCCACTACTAATTAACAAATTTACCTAACTTCATATATCAACATTGGCATTTGTGTGCATCTTTAGATATGCTGCTAATTTACCTTGTATTTAAGCCAAGAAAAAAAGCCCCGTTAAATACATTGGCTGCTAACTTCTCTTAAGCCATAAAAATGGTTTTAGGATAATTTACATTGTTTATAACGTGCATTAAAATTAAGTCTAAACCGATAGTGTATTGAATACATCAAATTGCCTAGTGGAAAAGCATAATGACAACATAATGACATAATACATCTGCAGAATTGAAAAGTATAATGACAAAAGGAGATAAGAGCATATCAGAATATCATACAAACAAGTGAGAAGTAGTGCAGATATGAGTGGGAACATGAAAGAGTGGATTTGTTATGCAAGACAAAACTTTTATCTGGAAACATAATTCTTTTGTCTTGCAGGTAATGGAATTTTTGACTTGTTCTATTCTTCCTACAAGTTAATAATGTGTTTATTTTCTAATAAAATTTAAGATTATCTATGATATATTTTCAGTAGCAGTATTGTTGGAGAATTCTGTAAATATTTGTATTTCTGTGGAATTAAAGGTTGCTTTAATTATTATTACAATATTAGTTGTGATATATGCAAATATCACCCACAGCTCCAACGCACCACCTCATCACTGACTGACCTTACAGACTAGGAAGGACGACCTTCGACGCTTGAGTTGTTCGCTAGCTCTTGCCCAGGATACTGCTCTTAACTCTACACTGGTGTGATCACCATTGTTGCATTGTTACTTTGTTACTATTTGTACTTATTATTTCAGTAACTAAACTGTGTGTATTAAATCCGAATTACCAATTGTTCTATTATCACTAAATTGGACTTACCTTGGATTCATTGGACATTTCGGCACAACTAAGAGTATCATTATCGTAACATATTTATTATTACTCTTACAATATTACTTAATTCATATTTACTGGCATAATCGAAGATTGAAACGGAATAGAACCCGGCGAGAAACACTCTTTACCATTCATTAGAACTGGCATAGAGCATATATGACCCGATAGGTCATTACAACTGGTACCGAAACCCGGTTTTCCACTCAATTTCGATTACTCCAATTTAAATTAAAAGTTAAAAATACATAGTAAGTAGAAATTTTACAATTTTTAAATATTACTGTATTAAGATTTTAATAGTTTTAATGTATAGAGCGTAATTTTTGAAACACGTCCATGTAAGTTGTATGCTCAAAATATTACTTTAAATACGAAATTTTGAAAGAAATAGAAAAATTAATTGTGTGAAATTATACATTAGAACGTATTGTAATAACCTTTCTGTCTTTCAGTATCAGTTTATGTAAAATTGTCTGGCGCCAATACCGTCGAGTACGAAGCTGCGGTACCATAAAGCAAGAAGTCTGCGGTACCATTTCCATTGTAAGCCTCATAAGATTGTATACGGGAAAAGACGGATAGCGCACAAAAGAACAAAGACATTGTCAGAGTAATATACTAAGGTATGTACATGCAATACAAATATATAATTTCAATTTAAATAGAGTGCGTTTTACTCAACGTGGTATAAGACTAAGCACAGTCAACCACAGAAAAGAGTATAGGAAGGCTTTGACTACAGCCAGCTATAGTAAGGTGAAGATCCACCAACTATAGTACATGTCAAGGTATATTGCAGGGCTTGGTTTAGCCGACTGCAATACAAAAGGCATACCACTTGCCAACTGTAGAGTGACTTGGATTAGTCAGCTACAGTAAACGCTTACCTGGATAGGATCATTTGGGTAAATTTAACTAATATTCAAATAAGCAGATTAGTATTAAGTACATCAGTCCTATTCCCGTCTCAGCAAGACAACAAAGACATCTTAAGCGACTCGCCCAAGGTTATCAAGTATACGTACCTCGAGCAAGAGCGCCAAGAATCACGAAGCGGGGACCAGCACTAGCAATAGCAAGAGACAGAGCCAGAGGTAGAGGTAGGAGTAGAGGTCCAGGGAGAGCAGCAAACAACTCGCAACCGACGATAGAAGAAAATTTGAATATGGAAGCCAACGGAGACGCTCGTGTGAACGGGGAAGTGCAAGCGAACGGGGGTCCACAGGAACTGCCTGAAGCACTCCGATTCAACTTGGCTCCAGAGCAGCAGGCTCAACTAATGCAATACATGAGACAGCAACAAAGGCCACAGCCAGTTAATCAAGTATTTCATGTAAACCAGAACGTACCTATACCAAAATACAATCCCAAGGAGATGACTGCCTTAGGATACCTACAAGACGTAGAGGTATATTTTACCAGTCAAGGATACCTACACCATACATGGCTACAGATGATGCAGACCATAATGCAGAAAGACCATAAGACTTGGCTAAAACACAACATGACACCCGAATGGACATGGGATATGTTTAAGGGAGCTTTCAGCATCAAATACGATACATGGCTTGATAAAAGTGAAAGGTCAGCGTTCTTATCTTCAAGAGTGCAACAGGATGAAGAAGATGTTGAAAAATACATTTGGGAAATCGTAAGATTATCCAAATTAGTACATGCTAATGAGCCAGAGAACTTGGCAAGGAGATGTCACCGCGGACTACTTCTTGATATAAAGATAGCCATGGGAGGAGCTGTACCGCTAACGGTCGACGATCTTATACTCCAAGCCAAGATGGTCGCGGAAATCATTAACGATAAAAACGCCAAACAAAGGACAACACCTTCGTACGGGGATCGAGTCCAACAACCCAGCAAACATTATACAGGAGATAATGGAAGACACTATAACGAACGTTATACTGACACAGACAGTTTGAGAGGCAACTCAAGCAACGGTGCCAATGCTGACTACTCAACCCAAAGTCAGGCTCAACCTACTTCACAAGGCGCCCAGAGTAACGGAAACCGAAATGGGCAAACCGCGGATTGCCAAGATCAAAATCGGCAAAGACTGCCGAAAAGGCAAAATGGAACTGCTCAACACGATACGAAAAGTGGACAGCACTCAAACGGTCGTGCAACAGCAACCGATCCTACATGCTACTGTTGTGGAGGGTTTGGACATTACGCTCGTCAGTGTCCAACGAAGACTAACAGGGCAATGGCACTTCAAGATGGCAACGACGACTACAGTTGGGTAACTGACCCAAACTATCAATACGAAGAAAATGAGTATTTAAACTCTTAGAAGGGGAGGCGGAATACGTTCCTCATCTCTGTCTTCCCGTAATCAAAACCTCATCAAATGATCAATCATCAATTACTGCGGATTTCAAAATTAAATCACTTACGTTATATTTTACTTCGCGAATCGGCCTACCAACTCTTTTCAAATCTTTCAATACAACTACGGCGATGCGTTTGAAACAAAACGAACTTCACAAAATTTTAATTATTCTTTGTCGAAATCCAAATTCCGGATTGGAGTTAGTACTACCACAGTACTTTACGAAAAACAACCATATCTTACATATTCCGAGTCAACTACTTCGAAACTTTTTGTTTCACTCACCTTCGTGGGACAAACAAGTCTCAGCAATAACTTCAGAAGATTTCACCCCTTTTCAGTACTTCTACGGAAAACATTTCTGTTACCATGGACAGTAAACCGTTCGAATATCTTCACTGGGATAAACAAAGAACTTCACAGATACGATTACATTTAAACGAATCGAAACCACATTTGGACAATATAAGACACAACATTGGAAAGGACAAAGTGATGACGGACGCGTTGTCACGAGCTCCTGTAAAACCTACGGGTGAAAACTCCAATTTATTTGAAGAAGACTCAAAAGTCAACTCTGCTCCTTGTTATGGATACACGGTTGAAGATCTACATTCAATGAAAATGATCGGTCAGAAAAACGATCAAAAGAAGAAAAACACTCTTACGGCAGTCAACAGCAATTCAGTAGCTACAATTGTCTCGTTGTATTGTCATAAGGACGCGGTTTTAAACTACATCATTGATCTACATTCAAAATATTATCATGGAAATCAAGAAGAAAGTTCTGTCACCACAGTCCCCAGCGTGATCTGCCAGGGAAAAACTGCGGAGACAAGAAGTGACACTAATGCGCATAGTGGTCACATACGGAAGAGATGTTTACCGGAAAGGATGAAGAAGATTACGGCATCGCAAATAGTAGAAAAGTCTACAGATGCTACCGTTGGAATGGATGAGACTTCCATCCCTGAAGTTGAAGAAATGCTACAGAAGGCTTCATCCAGAAAAGTAGCTAAGTCTACGGATGTTAGTCGGGTAAGCGGATTAAGTCCAAAACCCATTGAAATAAAAAGTGTTCGAGAACCGAGTGCACGCGGGAACACAAGAGAAAGTAGCAAGGTGGAGATAAACTTGTATCCGTTGGAGCGGAGCAAGCCCACAAGAGAAAGTGGCTTACCGAAAGAAATCTCGTATCCGTTGGAGCGGAACGAGAACTGTAGTAGAGAGAATAAGGAAAAGGATATCAATAGTAGAATTCAAAAGGGATTAGTACTTTTATATCAAGAGGAGGATCGGTTTCAGTTTCATTACGTTCCTCAGTTTGTTCAAAAGAAGAAAGCAAGAAAAAATGTATGTGGGAGTATGTCAAGAAAAATTTGGCGAAACCTAATAAAAAGTTTAAAGAACGTATTCAACCTCGTAAACTTCGGCAGCAGCTGAGAGCAAGATTGATGAGCATCTCGGAAGTTGCATTTGCAGAAAATTATACGTCGAATATCGAGTTTAAGGGTCCCCTACCCATCACTTCGGAGCAAAAAGGCAGTACGTATCTATGCGTATTGCAGGAACAATTGTCAAAATAGATAGAATTTGTATCCCTGTACATTGCTACGGCAAATCAATTAAATTTTCGGCTACCATACATTTCTTGGCGATTGGATTTATACCAAGATACAGGATGTACTTATACTTTGTTGATGTATGAAAGAGAGATCGTCTTACCCTTTGTGGAATCAAGAAAAAGTTCAGAAGAATTTGACTTTGAGGAATTAAATAAGGAAATTTTGTTCACCGTCGAAATAAAAGTTTTCAAGAAAAACATAGTCGATCCAAAATCATTCGACATCTGGGGAAAGAAAAAAGTTACTACAGAAGATCGGCTTACCGCAAAATCACAAGAAGACCCAGGACTTGTAATGTCTACGATTCCAACATCAAAACTTCATTGGCAAACTACATGTCTCTGGACATCAAACCGTTTCACCAACGTCCAAAATATTCCTTTAAAGTATACTTCAAAATTCAGAATCTTCAAAAATTTAACTCATCGGCAACACAATTTCTCATTATTCTGCCAAGAAATTTGGAAAACGACGCCCGTTCAATTCAAACACGTCAGAACCAAATAGCATTTACGCGTTCCAGGGCAACATTCAAAAATTCTTTCAAATTCAAAATTAAATAGGTTATATTAGTATTATTTCGCATGTAATAGTATAACTTAGGATACGTTAGTATAAGTTAGTATGTATTACGATAAGTTAGTATAAGTTAGGATAAGTTAGCTTTACTTAAGGGTCTACCAATGTTAAATAGTATTCATTCTTATAGGTTATACTAAGTTAGCATAGAATAACTATGTAGTTCAGAAACACCGCCAAGTGTCAAAAATCACACATAATAGCTGTTAACTACTTGCTACACTTTAATAATTAACACTACAGTACAATAGAATAAATAAACGATCATGGTACCCCAAATCCCATAATGATAATGGTACCCCGTAAGAAAACTATACAAAGCAATGACTATCGCTAACCACAGCAGCAACTCGATTGGGAAAATGCTCCTAATCCTCAACAGCAGTTACCGGATCACCTGGCAACATCATCCCATAAGGCCAACCTACCTAAGGAGGAGAAACTACCCGATATCGGACGGGACATGTCAACTACCGGGACAAATCTCCAACATCTGTACAATGGAAGGAAGCGGAGAACTAAAAGAATATTCTCATGCCTATCAAAATAAGGGTTATCTACACCAATGACCATAATTATACCAAGAGCAGAAGTTATTAGTGGAACTTCCAACCCAACCTACCATAGTTGACACCTGACCTGCTTCAGAAGAGAGGGGGGAGTTCAAAGGGGGGGAGGATGTGATATATGCAAATATCACCCACAGCTCCAACGCACCACCTCATCACTGACTGACCTTACAGACTAGGAAGGACGACCTTCGACGCTTGAGTTGTTCGCTAGTTCTTGCCCAGGATACTGCTCTTAACTCTACACTGGTGTGATCACCATTGTTGCATTGTTACTTTGTTACTATTTGTACTTATTATTTCAGTAACTAAACTGTGTGTATTAAATCCGAATTACCAATTGTTCTATTATCACTAAATTGGACTTACCTTGGATTCATTGGACATTTCGGCACAACTAAGAGTATCATTATCGTAACATATTTATTATTACTCTTACAATATTACTTAATTCATATTTACTGGCATAATCGAAGATTGAAACGGAATAGAACCCGGCGAGAAACACTCTTTACCATTCATTAGAACTGGCATAGAGCATATATGACCCGATAGGTCATTACATAGTAATTATCTTAATGAAATCGTAAAAATAAAGTAAACCGTAATAAAACTTTTGACATATTGATATTATTTTATTGGTTGTCATTTTTAACAGCGGTAATGATATCATTAGTGAAACAACAAAGTACTCACTCAAAAGGCGTTTCAAAAGTTTATTGAATTAAGTAGTCTTGATAAAATGGGGAAAAATTCTCCCGATTTGCTGTCTGAACTGTCACAATTGTTTTCCTTTCTACATGTTCGAAGTCATTTTTAACTAGTTCAGGTTTAGTAATCTTTTTTTTCCGTTCAGCGCATTTTCCTAGACGCAAAGAGCCAACAGTAAAGGATCCTGGAGGATTGTTATTGTAAACTAGAGTGGCACCAAAATAATCATCGCTCCATTGATCAGATTCTGCGCAAAAGGATGTTCCATTAAAATTAACTCCTTCGAAAAGTGTGTAATCCACGATTCCCGTTATAACTATTTGCCGAAAAGTCCTAGGTGCTTCAAATCGGTGTTCGGGAGTTAAGATATTTATTGGTGACAAAAAATCCGCAATATTAGGCAATAAAGAAATTGCTGAAGTTTCCAATTCAACATCCAGCAATTTTCTAACAGATGAAATACTGAAATCATTATCCCGAAAAATACGGCACGAAGATCCATCACCATTTACTATATTTGCATGCCCTTTTTGGTCTGGGTCACTATTATTACTCGTAACCAATGTCCACCTGAGAAGCATAAATGTATTAGTTCTGCCGTTTATTTTACAAATATTGAAATTATAAGAAATGTAAAATCAGTTTTATAAAATACTTACGCTCCTCTGTATTTAACAGAGTGTACATTACTCCAAGATCCTGTGAGGTTCTCTTTAGTGTCAAAAGTGTACTGGTAATCTTGCCCGAAGCAATCGGTATTTTCATACAACATGACATATTGAGGATAAACTCCAAAAACTGCCGAAAATATACTTAAAAAGATTAATATCTTAATCATTATGATTTAGCAGAGAAATTAACCAAATACATATAATATACTGAATAGCAGAGGTCTTAATAATTCTAAATGAAGCGGTTTCAGGTAACTTAACGCATTTTATGTATGCAGACTTTCCAATTTTCGAGCAGCAAGGAACAGAATTAATTACACTGTATATCTTATCATATCATACCGTAATGGGGTTACTATTACATTATTTGTACCTTTATACATCATCATTTAACAGGATATTGTCATCTTGTTGGAATAAGGTCATAATTCAAACTGTAATAAAATTCGCGGTACTACTAAAAGGCACCCCCCCCCCAAAACTGGATATGGCACTCCCCCAAATAAAAAGTACCCCCATTAAGGTGACCAGATTCATTGAAGTTATTATCTACATTGAAATTGAAGTTTGTTTATTTTTTATTAGGTTATGTTAGGAAAATGCGCGTTGAACTTTCCATTCTAACAATTAGTTATTCCTTAACGGTCTAATAACACACTTTCTAGATGGGAGGTGCTTTTTCTATTGGGGGTGCATTTTCATGTTTTAGGACTATTTGGTAGTCATGCATGGTATACAATGGGAAAATATGGTCACCTTAATGCCTTTTATTTGTGGAGTGCCAAATCCATTTGGGGGGGGTGCCTTTTAGTGCGACCCATAATATATTCGTATTGTGACAAAGAACTGCACATAAGAAATCCGTCAATAGTATACTCTGTTGACACTTTTGACAATACACCATTATCAAAAATAGATAACAGACAATTAGACTACCACTGCAAAAAAGATGCAAATCACTGCGAGCAATCACTTATGTCGCGCTCCAGTTATTCAGCATAAATAAAACACTTGAAAACAGCAAAATTCAATTAGTGGCAATCGGAATATTATTACAGATAGAAAGCAATTCGCCTTATTTCATTGTTTAGATTCAACTCGGACTTTGTGAGCCATCATCATGACCAATCTAATTCGCTGCCCCAGTTTTCCTTTAAATTATTTAGTAAAATTATTAATTCTGAGTGAATTGTTATGTCTAAGTACCCAAAGTGAAGTGCAGTATATAAAATTCTTCGGTGAAAACAATTGTAGCGACACCAACCTTAATGGGGAGATCAAGGACACAAATACGGCGCTGAATATTACACCTGGTCTTGGAGACGCGATGTCAATTAAAGTCAACGGAATGTAAGGTGACGTAGAGATTGCTTTTCAAAGATATTTGTGATAACGATTTTTAATTTTGTTAATGTGAATCAACAGGTGGCGAATTTACGAACCCCGGAGTCCGGGGGATGAAATAGTAACTGAAATTACAACCAAGTGGGCCGTAGATAGTTGCGCCCCGAAAATAATATCAAGAGGCCCGTATACTATTGCAGAGAAATTCGGAGACTCAAATCTGAAAACTTCGGAAATTGCTTTCTGTACTGAAAGAACACTTTGGGGGATACGATTCACAGTCCGTCCTGGTGACAAAGAATTGGCTTTACCCAGACAAATTATGATGCTTTCTTGGTATTTCACCGGATTAAGTGAATGGACTGTATTTCCAAATACCAACTTCACCGGAGAGGTTACTTGTCTAAAACCACAGGAAAAAGTCATATCTGACGGGAATGGAATCACTTATAACTGGAATTCCCGACTACTTGTTGGATCTGTGCGCCGTGGCTGCAGTTCTGATTCCTCCGGGGTTTCCATCTATACCAATACTAATTACTTATTTCTTTTATTAACTATTGTGACATTTTTCCATCATGCTTAAAGAATGTGTCAAACTTATTTTCACATGTTTTCATGAATTGTGGGACCATGTATGAAATTAAATGCACCTGGCGAAATAAAATGCTAGAGTTTTCTTTATTTTTTATTCGGAGGTCAAAGGTCAGAGAGTTCTCATCTTCGAACTAGAAAATGCAATTATAATACTCGATTTACTTTTAAAAATTGAACGAACAATCTCACTGCGTTCTTGAGTTGAAGCAGGAAGTATAATAAGAAGTAAAGTTTCACAGATAAAACGGCAGTAATATTTGTACTTGAGTACAGGACGTCTATTTTGATTGTACACTTAGGAATTTTTTTAGCCCGAACCGAGTTAAAAAAAACTCCCGAACCGTCCCGTAGCCTATTATGAAGATTTTTGAACTTTCACCACCTCCTTACACAGATATGCACCCTTAGAGACCACCTTGCAATACGTGCAATTCTTCGAAATCTTTCTGTTCAATAGCTTTCCGTGTATCTTCATGGAATAAATAATATTCAGATTGCCGGGGCAGTATTTTGGAGACAAAATGTTTCATGAAATCCTCCTTACTCCTTACTTTCCAATCAACTTTTCCAATTGCAATTGTCGGTATTTTCCTTCCCATCAACTGAATCAAATCCCGTGGTGTGTACCAATGATAATAGAGTACGAGTTCTTTTAGGTGGAAGTGCGGCAACATTTCCTCCACTTCAGTCAAAGGGAATCCATGCAGAATGAGTTTATCCAAACGAATCTCTCCACCTACTAATTTTATCCCATCTGTATGTCTATCTATTCGAATAATTTTGGTACTTGGTGGAAGGAGATCCACATTCACTTCTTTAATCTCTTTTAAATCCAAGTAATTCAATTGGAGGGAACGGAAAGGAGAAATATTAGAAATATCTTTTAATTTTAAATATTTTAAGTTTGGCAAATCAATTCCTCCACTCATGGATACTTTTGTTTCAAATAATGAAAGCTTTTCTAGTGATAATGGAAGAATTGACAGATCCAATGAACAGTGCCATAATTCTGCTTCTTTGATGTTGACTTTTCCATTGGCTGATCTTAAACTCAACACAGTCACTTTATTTAGGTGAAGATATTCGATGTTTGCAGATTTCTCTTCATTCAAGTCAATCGACACGGAATTCTTCTCAAAATCACCTATGAGTTCCATTCTCTTTATTTTGCGGAAATCGACGAATTCATTGACCTTGGCATTTGATAATTCTTGTCCATTCTCAAGAAAGGAAACTTTTTCTAATTTCAATTTACTTGCGGAGATTCGATTTCCAGAATCCGAACTCAATGAACAATTAAATAGAGTGATATTTTCAATGGAGGAAATGGATTCCGATGAAAAAATGATTTCATTTGAAAATTCGCAAGAGATGTCCAATGTTTTCAGTTTCTTTGGAAGCCACTCACTAATATCATGTATGTATTTTCCATTTCCATTTTTGAACTGCACATCCTTTAAATATAACTCCTGCAAATTATTAGGTAGTGGAATGGAAACATCAACAACAGAAGAATTTTTCCATTCTATTTTCTTTGTGTCCCCATCCAATACAAGTTTAAACATTGTTCCCCCACATGTAAGAAAATAGTTACTGATTAAATTGGAATTGAGAATTCTGAACAATGTAGTTAGCATATCTTCTAGCCGAATCATCATAAAAGATCTTCTCTCTTCCAGTATTTCTTGCAGTCTTTCTCTATTGTCCATTTTCCAGTGAGAGACCAACAAGTGGCCTCCAACCAAATCTTTAGTCGCTTCTTCATCCAAATTGAAACTGTCATGATTTTGTTCTTCTTTTATGTCTTGGGTGTACAAATCCTCGAGAACTTTGACATTATCTACTAAATGTCCATTAATTTCTAGCAAAACTGCATAATCGAACTTAGTTGTCGTTGGGATAAACTCCTGGTCAATAATTCTGTATAAAGCAACACATTCGTCGAATCGTTTCTCCTGAATTAAGTAATTAAAAATATCACTTGACGACACAATTTTCAGAAGTGCATTAATATTTTCTCTAAGAAGATCCTCATTCTTGCCTAATCTGAAATTTAAATGGAAACGCAAATACGCAAATTGACAGTCGGTGGGTTTCATTCTCAAGTCTACAATTTTTCCATACTCTAGTACACTATCTACTGCTTTATTTGTTAAATACTTCCGTTTAGTTTCTTGCCTGGTAAGCAATTGTTCGTAGACAATAATTGCTTCTTCCAACTGTCCATTCTCGGCAAGACAAATGGCATAATTGAATTTCGTTGTCGTTGAGTTAAATTCTTTGTCGATGAATTTCGCCAGCTGCACAGATTCCTCGAATCTTCTGTCTTTCAGTAATTTCTTGAGTTGTTGTTGATCCAGCAATTCTGCTTTTACTTTTGGGAATTCTTTTCTGAGTTCTTCATCTGCATATTTGGTAAAAGGAATTAATTTGTAGTCAAGGAATTTTTTACAGCTAAGAATTTTTCTAAGATTATTTTTTTCTGCATTCCTCCAATTATGGCGAATCACTTGTTGCAGCAATCGATGGATACTCAATAAATCCATTTCTATTTTATCTTTAGTTCTTCCGAATATTTTGTTCATACATCCGCATCCATCAACATAATGAGTTTCTTCACACATTCCAGATTTGCTCACCAAAGAGTACCTCTCCAACAAATCAATAGCATCCTTTAACACACTTAAATCTATTTTCATTATTTTCAATAGAAAATTTGATTTTATATTGTCTGGTCGAATATACCCCAAAATACTCAAAATGTCATTAGCAACTTTTCCATTTTTCTCTTTTCTAATTAATTTTAGTGAAATTTTTATATTTCCGTTGATCGTCTTTTCATAATCATCAAATGTCGCATCTACAATATTCTCCAAGTCTTTTGAACATGTATTTTCTATGTAATTCGCTAAATTGATTTTTCCATTATTCAAAGTTGCAACCGCCAATTGAAGAGCTAAAGGAAGATAATCAAGCAATCTGCTCAGTTCTTTCAGTTGGTATTCCGTGAATTCAATATTCTTATTCAAATGTCCTTTTAGGAATTCTAAACTTTCAGTTTCTTTAAAAATCGATAATTCCAACCGAGAAATAGTTCCATGTCCAACATTTTCTGTTCCCCAGTCCTGACTTCTCGAAGTTATCACACAGTAGAAATTGCACATATATTTCGGAAGAACTTCCTTGATTCCTTCTTTTTCTCTGTAACTTTCGGCATTGTCGAATATCCACAAACATTTCAATTCCTCCAAAGTCTCGTAACACTTCCGGGAAAATTCATCAACTTTCAAAAATTCTTTTCTGTTCTTTACTTCCAAATCTCTAGCCAAATTTTGAAAAGATTTCAGAAGACTGTCCTCCCCACAGTCAATCCAAATCACATGGTCATATTCATTTTCATAACCATGTGCATACCAAGTGGCAGTTAGTGTTTTTCCAACTCCACCCATTCCTGTCAGTTTGGAAGCAGCTGCAGATTCACAGATAACTAACATTCGGTTTTCATCCTTTGAAATTCTTTCGTGTAATTCCTCAACCAACAACTTTTCACCGATTTTTCTTTTATGAAGCGATTTTATTAACCGTTTCTTGTCTGGCCACCATTTAGCTTCCAAGATATCTATTTAACAAATAAAAATAAATTGTTCAATGAAAATAAAGATAGTTTGAAAATGTGGTAACCTGCTAACCCAAGGTATCTTGAAAATACGGTTACCTAATTTATACAAGGTACGTAGATAGTTATTTCTAAAATTGACTTAAATTTTTCATTAACACTTACGTTCAGATTTTCTTGAATCATTTTTAGATTCCTTTATTCTTCCATCGATTAAGTCCGCCAAGGGTTTTAAATGCTTAATTTTCACCGATTTCTTTCCTTTCTCCTTTTCGACAAGTTCCTTTGCTCTTTTCTCCATTTCCTGTATTTCTAATGTCAATTGGTATTGATATTGAATGAAAGACTTTGGAAATTCCTCTGCTTTGCTTGTGTATTTCCTGGAATTATATTTGCCTTGTTTGTACGTTTTGTCATGGGGTAATAAAATTCTTTTGTAACCGTATTTGTCACTTTTGTTCTTTTCTTTTAACTCGTAGAGAACTGTCGTGCCATCTTCTTTAATTTCGATGTAACCTGAATTCTCAAACAATTTTGTAGTGTTCATTTTCTTGACACTATTGTTTTCATACTTAAATGCCACTTTACTACCTTTGTAAATCCCCTTCAAATGCATTTCTCTATTTGAGGATCCTTGGAGGACCGCATTGAAAATAAAGTCAGAACCTTCCTCTACACTTTTGAAAATCTTTCTATCAATAATATCATTTCGCTCTTCATCTGTTAAATCTAAAACATAATTCCGCACTCTTTCCGCAGCATCTTCTGCTAATTTGCTCATTGCCCTCATTCCCCTACTGTCCTTACTGTCAGCAATCACAATTGAAAATTGGCATTCGAAAATTCGAAAAATTTTAACTGCAGCGTTCACGAAAATTGTCATCGCATCACTTTTTTCTTGTGGGAGCACTGCGAAGATTTTTTTGTTTTTTTCTCTTTCATGCCGATTTCTGATTTGCTGGTGACTTTCTTTAGCGACGACGTCAAGACCGACTACAGCTTTACCAGCCACCTTACTGGCAGCCCCTGCACCTGCTTTGCTGTAGAAACCGAGTGCCACTGTAGTTTTTCCACCCGCACCGAATTCATCTTTTACAATTGTAAGTTTCAGCAGATAATTGCAAAACTGAGACACAAACTCCGTTTCTCGTTCTAAAAGTTGCTCTATGGATGCCATTGCAATATAATTAACTGTTGTAAGATGTGTGACGACAAGAAATAAACTCCAGGAAGGTTTTATGTAAAAATATGGCACTATTTTGATTAGAAAAGGTCTCTTTGCAAAAATTGAATGACTAGAGCAGGTGTAATCTCAGTATAAACCAAGAAAACTCCGAAAATTGTGTATTTATTATTTGGTAAACGAGAATCTACAATTTATATCTAATTTGGGCTGAAATTCAAGTAGGACGATTAAAATGTGCAAAATATTTTGCCGTCTTCTAAAACCATATGACTAATTGTACTGCCGCTCTTCTTCTTCTTAGCCTTCTTACATATGCATGACAGGAGTCACGTTTAATAGTGTTTTTTGTCATATCCGTGCGTGAGTCAATCAAGGTCGTTCACGTCTTGCTCAATAAATCTGCCAGCTACAGCTGAATGTTTATGATGGCACGAAGATACATTAAGATTAATAAAAATGACTTGGAGCAAAAGTATAGGCATTCTTCTTGTATTGTATTGGGAGGTCAGCGAATGCATGCAAAGTGAAACAAGTGACGTTGGCAAAACTAGTAAAGTAACCAATCATGCCAAATAAATGCGGACACATCATTTGAAATGTAGGTTAGTTTTATAGGACTAACTTGAGGAAGATAAGGCTAAATTAAATAAATGAAAATACAGCACATTTTATTCGTTAACAGTTTTTCTAAATAATGCAATTTAATTTGTGGAGAAAGTCTTGAATAGTTTATAAATGCTTGTTTAACGTTTTCCAACATTATTTTATTTAACTGAAACGTATTGTACAAACTTTTTTGCTATCCCTAATCTACTCCATGAATATGTAATGCAATAAGGAAATTCCAATATACCGAATTTAGTTTTGCTTTCGCGGTTCGGAAAATAAAATAATTAGGGTAAAACTAGTTTCTAATATAAGTACTCTCAGTTTATGCGAGTTATGTACATGTAAAATATTCCGTCCACACCCAAATCATGTTGTTACATTTGCAACGCAATTTAATTTCTTAATGTTTGGTTTTCCAAATCAAAATGTCAAGCCATATTATTTTTTCCAATATGCGCAAGTGGGCAGCAGGGTACGTAGTAATAGTTTCTAACTCTATAAAAAAATGTCGTGAAAGAAAAGAAAATATCCGAGGAATTACGTTAAACTCAATATGGAATTGCATTTGTGATAAACAAATCATACGCAGGAAACAAACAATATTTAATATTATTCCACACAAGAAATACTTAAAATGATTCAGCGATAACTAAAACAAATATAATCCAGTGCAAAACGGTAAAGGAAAATGAAAAACAAAGAATAATATATTATCCTTGCCTCAATACATTAAGTAGTTCTGTCTCAAATTTTACAAAACTTGTTTCCTACCTTGCTTTAACAAAGCAAAATATAATCATGGTTTTTAAGTACCTTGGTGCTCCGTTTCAATATAATCAAATCATTTTACAACATTCTTTATTTCCATACGTAATAAAAAGTGGTCTTGCATTTTGGTAATTGAGCAGTCAAAATAAATTAATAAAATCTTTTTTATTGCATGTCCCAATTTTACAGTATTCGTTCTTCGGGTCTTTAATCTTTACTTTTATGCTAAATATTAATTTTCTCAAATATATTTGAATCTAAAATTTGCTGCTTTTTTAAACAAATAGCAAGATCTGCACCTGAGAAAAAAATCCGGCAATGAAAATCTTTTCTCAATAGACATTAACGTAATAACGATTGTTTTTTCAATTATGTACTAACAGCGTCTTCCATGGTCATCCTTCAGTTCTGGTGAGGCGCCCAGAGCCACCAAACAATTTACAGACTCTACTTGGTCTTCCTATACACAAAATAAATATAAATTATGAACTAGAAGAGGAGTTGCACATATTATTGACACAATTTTAATGGACTAAATACCTTAACAGCATAATGCAAAGCTGTCATTCCACTCCTACCCAAAGAATTCACATTAAATGAGTATTCCGTGACTAAGGTTTGCAAAATGAGATTTTGTCCAGCTTCTGCAGCGATATGAAGACAATTCTGGCCAATCTTGTTACGCAATTCTAAATCAGCACCATTTGTGACAAGAACTTTTAGTATTTCAACGAATCCAAAACGGCAAGAATCCATTACAGGGGTCGTCCCGCAATTATCTTGAACATTCACTTCAGAATTGTATTTCTCTAAGATGAAATCAACAACTTTTTCGTGACCGTGCATAACTACGGAATAGCAAAATACAATTTATTAGTTATAAAAATTATTGCTTATTATAAATCTCTGGTGCTAAAAAAGAAAAGCCAATTTTCGCACCAGCTGTGTGTATTGGCCTCCGTCCATTTCTGCTGGGTGTACAAATTAAATCCTGACTTTGGAAAATGACACTGACAATGTCAATATTTCCTTCTCTGCATGCAATGTGAAAGCAATTCCACCCGTCTTTATTGCAGAATTTCGGATCTGCGCCGAATTTTAGTAATGTTCGTACAATCGCTAAATTTTGTTTGGTGCAAGCGAGCATTAGAGGTGTCCAGTCGGCTTTCTTAACTGCGTTTACATTGGAACCTACAATAAATAAACCATAATTATTATTAAAAATTACTTAGAGGCTGTACTGTTAATTATTGGATTCAAATATTATTGTTATTCTTCATGTTGAGTTAGAAAATGTACAAAATTAGAGAAAAACTTTGGCCAACTAAGTAAAAATTTTATATACCTTTTTCCAAAAGCAAATTAACACATTCAAAATTTGAGAATTGAGCTGCGTCATGTAGGGCGGTTTTTCCATCCAAATTTCCTTGTTCTGTGTTGCATCCTTTTTCAATTAAATATCTATACACATGTAAATTTTAAGATATTATTTTATTAATTTATAATGTTAGTAATTTTGAGTAATTGCTGTACATCTGAAGTTCAAAATTAAAAATTAGATTCTAAAAGGGCATACCTGAGAATGTCAACTCTTCCAAATCGAGCAGCTATGTGAAGTAAAGAGTCGCCTGTAGATTTTCGGCATATTTTATTGAGGGATAGTTCACTATTTTCGTTTTGAATACTCTCCAGAGCTTCTATTTCAGATTTAAAAGAAACAAACTCACCCCGCTGTACCAAACGCAAAAGTGTTTCACATTTTTTATCCATTGATCAAAAAATACTTCAAAGATGACTTATTTTTAATCTACAATTTTATTAGTGTCCAAAATTCTACGCTAGGAAACAAAAAAGTAAAAATAAAAAGAGCCAGATGTATCATGCTTTTACTGCAAGTTTACTTTTGAGAGGAAAGTAAGAATTCCCGCTCGCAACGTCGTGAAGGGCAAACTAGAACTCTGTGAGAACATGATCAACTCAAGTGAGAATTGTGATTCTCATTCTAATCCAATGCATTCGCTGATTTTGAAGAAACTAAAGTACAGTAAATTGCTGACACTTCTTTTATTCTAGTATGGGGCAGAATCTTTATTTCATTTCCAAATAGCTTTATTATTAAAAAAACTAAGAATTAACAAATTTACGGGTATTAAATAAATTACATTTCTTTTAGTGCTTCTGTTTTTCTCAGAACATAAAATTCTTTAGCAACTAGTTCTGCCAAATTTTCTGTTGCTTGATAAGTAGGAACCGTTGATTCGTCAGCCAAGATCATTGTTCTTAAACGGCCATTATAAGTCATGCAAGCAAAACCCACACCTGTAAATAACATTAAAAAATTTAAGTAAAATAAGTTGTGTAAAATGAAATTCTTTGTTGAAATTGGGAGAAACTGAAAATTACCTGTATGTGTGTTGATGCAACCAATCGAACAAAGAACATCCTTCACAGGATGCCCTTGAAAGGTCACCATTTCGTTGGAAATGGGAAAATTGGAGTAAAACGCAGTTGTTTCGGCTAAGCGATCCGTGAGGAATCTTACCATGTTGCAAAATACCCCTCCAAGAATTTTCATTCCGTGAAAATGAGAAAACGGTAGCGTGGAATTTATAAAACTGTTATCGTAAAAGTTACACATTTTCAATCGTTGTGCAGGATCTTCGACACCAACTGGAAATTTCGTGTAGTTGAATGTACTGGAAAGCCAAAAACAAAAACATTTGTCTGAAAAAAATTTTAATGACGCTCCAAAATTGCACAAACCAAATTTTAAGTGGCCATAAAAGTGAAAACTGTGACCAGATAAAATTTTCTCAGGCGTTTCTCAGGTATTGAAAAAAATAAAAATTTTCTTACAAATGGTTGACCAAGGTTCTCGGGTGTCCAGGATAAACGACGGGTGAAATCGCGTGGCAGACTCCGGGTAGTTCCATTTTATTTTGAATCATGTAATTTCTGAGTGCGCCAGAGATAGCAGCAGAAATGACAGAATTAAAACCAACCGAATGCGTTTTCATTATTTCTTTGATACACAAAATGGGAATTGCTTCACAAATGACAGCATGTCGGGATCCACTTGTTTTTTTGTCATCTGAATGAAGAGCGTTTTCATCTCGGGTGTAAGTAAATTCCTCTATGGCTTGATACAAAATCAAAAACGGGAGCGACAAATATGTACGAAGTTTCTGAAGCCCCGTTTCTTCCTTGTAGTATTTTGGTGTGGGTAAAACTGATATTCCTTTACCAATAGTATTTAAAAGAAGTGCTAAGAGGGCGTAGCCGTCGCCAAAACTGTGGTGACACTTAAAAATCATGACGGAACTATCTGTTTGATAATTGGGAGAAATCCAGAATTCCCAAGGGCTTCTAAATCTTGGCCAAGGGCGCGAGAGGATCGAGGAAGTCGCTTCGCACAATTCCTTTTCAGTTTCCAGTTTACCCTGGAAATCCTTCACGTGATTTTCAACCCTGAAGTTTCGATCCCACCTCCAAAACAAAAATCCAAAGTAACTAAAGTAAAATTGCTGCATTTCCTTGAATTTCAAAGATCCGTCGGAACTCCTAGCATTTATGGCTTTTCTTAAAATTTGTTCACGCAGATCTTCAACAGTTAGTTGCCCTTTAAGGGTTACCGCCACTAAAATGTTGGCTCGAGGGCGAACGTAAAGATCGTCAACGCATGCCATCATGGAACTAGCGGAACTCATGATTTCTCCCAAATTTTTGTCAAAAGAAGCCAAATATTTAATAATTTCTCGGGCAATAAAAATCGGTAGAAGGAAAATAAGTAGTACAGGAATCCCTAATATTAACGCAATCACTGCTTGCACAATTATCCAAAATTCCCATCCTTGTGGCTGAAAACCAAATTTTAAGGATGGATTTTTACCCATATTACGCAGAAATTTGTTTTAACTAAACGTATGATTATGATAAAAACGTTTTAGCAAATAAAGTATCCCAATTGCTTGTTTGGATGAAAATTTTTCACTGATTCTAAACCAAAGTTCAAAATCAAGATGTAGGGTCAAAAATCTATTCATTATAAATTTATATTTAATTCTTTCATATATAATATTTGCGCAAAGCCTACAGACTATAATCACACCTGTAGATAAAAGTTGAATTAGCATTTAAATACAGTATACCGTATTTTACTAGTATTTTTACTACACATGAAAATTAAATAGCTTATTGACTGTTGACCCCTGTCCGTCTGCATCGTTAAATTGAACATTACTTTAAATTCGCATGGTATAATAGGAACAGATATGATTAAATTGTAGTATCCAATTTGCAGAACTTGAGGAAAGCATTCTTGAAGCATTCTAGATTTGTGTTTTGCTAACTCATCAGTAGTAAACTGCAATACTCTGCAAACACTAATATTTAAGAAAAAATGAGTTTTCTCATTATCTTAAGCAGCTTTCTTTCAGTACTCCTTCTTTGGTGGTTTTTGACAACCTTGCTTGACAGAAGGAAACAATTGCCACCTGGTTAACATTTATTTTGGTCTAACATCTTGCTCTAATTATAACACGTCCAATTAAATACTCATTTTAAATATGAGTGTAATATTCTGCAGTAATATTCTGTTCAAATAACAAGTGTCTTGTGTTTTGAACAGTTTCATGTGTGGTGTGATTTTTTATTTTTAATAGGCCCGTTTCCTTATCCAATCGTTGGAAATATTCCTCAAATGCTGAAGATCGATAAAGATTTTCCATTTGTAGCCTTCACCACCTTGTACAAGAAATATGGTGGTGTCATGACCATTCGCATGGGAATCGTTAACTCGGGTGAGACTATTTAAATTCTTTCAAGCTAATAATAGAGATTTAACTTACAAAATCTGTACTTACTGGCACATTTGGTAGAGAAAAGTAAAATATAGTTACCAGTCCTATAATTAAGTATATGGTGAAATAAATAATTGAATGTTGACGTTATTGGGAAGAATTAATCATTAATCTCATTAAATAATAGAAATTATAATATATTTTCAGTTGTAATTAGTGGATACAAAGATGTAAAGGAAACCCTTCTAAGTGATGATTGGCTGGGAAGAATGGACGAACCTTGGCAGCATGACAGAACTTTTGGAAAGAGTTTGGGTAAATCATGCTTCTGGTTTCCTTAGGCATTTTAATCCGGACTCTGTAAAACAACTAGCTTTTGTGGAACTATTTTATTACTTCTTGGGTTTTTGTAATTCTCTCAACAAAAAAGGACTTACTGAAGATGCTTTCAATTTTAAAATTCCAGGATTGATTTTCTCTGATGTTCCATTTTGGACAGAAAATCGTAAACAAACAATGCGGTCCCTTCGTTTGTACGGTTTCGGTACAAAAAGTAGTATGGAGACGTTGATTGTCGAAGATTTGCAGGATTTCTGTCCATACCTGCAGAAAATTATTGACGAAAATTCAGGGATTGTGCAAATGAAGGGAATCTTCCACCCAGTCGTTTTCAATGCCATCTGGGCTCTTCTCGCAGGAACTCGTTTTGCTTTAGATGACCCTAAAATGCTGTATGTCCTTGTCCATAAATTAATACTTTTAACTATGAAACAATTACTCATCCGCAAAAATGGGGAAAATCATAAAAGCATAATAATATTTTCCGTTTATTAGCCATATGCTCAAACTTGTGGACGATTGGTTTCGTACAGGAAGAGTTTCTGGTGGTTTACTAGGTGGATATCCATTTCTTGCAAAATGGGCCCCAAAATTAGTCGGAGTGGACACACAACACAAAATAAACGTCGAGATTCAGGAAATGTTTCGTGTAAAATAAAAACTAAATATCTGCAAAAACATTTTTTGAATTTTATAGGTTTTCTTAAAAATTTATTGCATTTGAATACTTAGCGAATTCTAAATGAAATTCGTGTAACTGCAAATTTCGATGAAGAACCTGGGAATTTCATTGAAAGTTTTCTAAAAGCGATTGAGGAACAAAGAGATGAAAGTTTCGAAGAGAGATTATACTCAGGTTTCTTACTACTCAATTATCTATACACGATTTCTCAATACACGATTCCTATAATATTTCTATAAGCGATTTCTAAAATTATAGAAGAAAATCTAATTTCCACACTGTACGATATGCTGATTGCTGGTTCGGAGACATCTGCCTCTGCTTTAAACTTTTCAGTGTTATACATGACCTTACACCCGGATATTCAGAAAAAAGTCCAAGAAGAAATAGATTCCGTAATTGGAAGAGAGAAATGGCCTTCCTTAGAGGATAAACCAAGGTGTGATAAATTAAGCCACATGAATCATTCATGAAAGAATAATTTATGTGGCTAGCCAAATGGAAAACTACTTGAAAAGAATTATTCAGACATTTCCTCATTGCTATTCAGTGTTTTAGCAGTAAAATTAATTCTAAAATTATTATTTGCAATTCAAAACCCACAGGCTACCGTATACACAGGCTGTGATTTACGAGGTGTACCGAAAAGTCGTAATTCTTCCCTTGGCTCCTAGAAAACTTCATAAAGATACTGTATACGGTGATTACTTAATACCCAAGGTGTGTATAATTAATTTTGCTTATTTTCTTTTCTGAATTTTTATTCACCTTCTTTTTTAGAACTTTAAACATTTAAATATTTCTTAAAATATAGTCTTAAAAGCAAAACGATGAGTAATAATTAATTTCTGTGAAATTTTTCAGGGAACTAACGCAATAATAAATTACTGGAGTGTTTGTCACGATGAAGATATGTGGCCGCAACCGGATGAATTCCGTCCAGAGAGATTTTTAGATGCTTCGGGCAATGTGAACGAAAATGGAGAGAAACTCTTTACATTTTCTGCTGGAAAACGAAATTGTCTTGGAGAATTGACTGGAAAAGCGACTGTTTTCCTTGTTTTCACTGGACTCATGCAAAGATTCACTTTTCATGTAAATAAAAATGCTCCGTATCCAGATACAAAGCCAACTATCGGATTCACCAATTCACCCAAGGAGTATTCTGTTGTTATCCGACCCAGAATCTAATTAGTTATATCTTAATTTAATAGAAATATAGAAAACTAACTATTGCTCATTTTCAACGGTTTGAATTTAAGAATCGGAAAGAATACTTCATTTATTTTCAAAGTCAGCCTATTTAAATTGTGTGAAAAATGGTATAGTGTTGTACGTGTAATAAATCTCACCAAAAATTGACCCCTAATAAATTCCATCAAAATATTAACCATTATTACAGTTCTCATCAGCATTCTGTGCACTTTGCCTGGCAGAAGTCGTCATGGAAGCAGCAGGTGATAGGTGGAAAATGATTCATTTATTGGAATTTTGATTGGTCGATTTTTATTTTCGAACTAAACTGTTTCCGACTGGGGTGTATTTTATATTTCCACAATGTTATTGTCTACTCATTGTTTTGGAACGCCATATGTGTGCAAAATGTATACTAAATATGCGTTTTCGAATAGAATAAAATCATAAGGTAATACACAATGTCAAATTGAATCAATAGTTAAACATTTTATTCCTATTTAAGCCATTAACAGACAAGCGTGTGATAATATTCACCTTCCTTCTTTCGTAGTAACACATCTTAAAAATGATAACCACTAAATACACTAACAGCGCCTTTCCTTTTCCTATATTTCTGCATAGTTAATTTTTAGTTTTGCATTATGCAATGTTAATTACTTTGGATATAACTTTTCTAACATGTACACATTACAGTTCTAAGTGCTTTGGTACTTACTTTTGGGGGTCAAAGTGATTGTATTTAAATGAAATTTGGATTGACCATACTCAGCTATTTGAGAAAACATGGATAGAAAGAACAAAGGACACTAATAAAGAAGGGCATGTACATACGAGACATGCAACCTTAAAAGGGTGCAACCTTAAATGTTTAGTATTTAACATTTAATGAAGACATTGTTTGGGCAAAGCTTTTCACCTATTTAGTAATTAATAATTGTTTATCATTCTAGTAAAGTAATCCTATGCTGGTAATTTCCCCTAATGTGGTTTATAAATATAGATGACTATGTTATATTGGATGTTTGCCAAGTTTAGTTTGCTCGGTTTCAGTTTTAGATTTACTCCTTATAATTCGTTATATTATGTCGAGGTGAATTTAGTCAATTTAACTACACGCTTGTCTGTTAATGGCTTAAATAGGAATAAAATGTTTAACTCTTGATTCAATTTGACATTGTGTATTACCTCTTGATTTTGTTCTATTCGAAAACGGATGTATACATTTTGCACAAATATGGCGTTCCAAAACAATGAGTACCCTTACGAAAATTTCTTGCTATATCTAACTAATTCTCAGCTAGATTTGGTGGGAATTTTTTACAGTAGCATATTTTTAGCAAATTTTAGGTAGCTGTTTGCAACCATTGTGTTTTCAGTAGCAAAATTCTAGTTAGATTGAAGTAGCATTTTGTGGAGGGGGAGTTGCCATAGAACCGTACCATTGCTTTTCGGTTAGATAGCAGTGGGTTTAGGCAAGCACCTTGTGCAATGCAAATTTTTCAAAGCAGTGCACAGATAACCCATGGTAACGTGTATTTGTTATTCATATTTAAAAGTTGTATTGCATTGCTACATGGTATTTATAATCAAAAACGGCTAAAACTTTAACTACAAGAAGTGTGCACATTTTAAACTATGGAATGAATACGAATTACATGTCTTGTAAAGTTTAATTTCGTATTTTGCTGCGTTACATTCCAAAAATTCTGGCTAAGTTGTGTTGCATGTCGAAAAGTATGAAATAACGAAATAAGGGAACTGTCAGATAGGTCATTTCCTACGGGGTTTCGCAAAATGCATGGACACAAGTTCACGTATCTCTCCTGGACAAAGTAAAGAAACCAAAATTTCTATACTTGACTGAAATTCTAAGCTGATTTGGTAATCATGCGCGCGTTGCATTATTTCTTAAGAATAGAGCAGTTAAAACTCTTGAAAATGACTATTTCTAAGAAATGAAGCAGCGCGTAGGCATAATTGCCGAATTAGTTGGAAAGTTCATCCAAATATCTTAGAAGTATATTTACTTGTGATAAAATTTGATTTCTCCAGGTTCTTTAAATTGTCCAGAAAATTGGCGCTAACCAACATTAGCAATTTTCCGACGAGCGTACATAAATTCTTCCAGGATGGGACTTATTTCATAATAAATAGCTTTATAATTCATAAAGACAAATAAATATTTTTTAACCCATTTTGAACCTAACAGTAGTATTATTTCACTAATATTTGGCGACAGTAGCAAGAAACTAGATTTCTTAAATTAGCTAATTTTTAATAAGCTTTCAGTTAGAACAAGTAGAAATGGATTGGTTGTTCTGACTGAAATTCAACTGAAATCCGATTGCATACAGTAGAGTAAGTTATAAAATACTATCAACTTTTAGTTAATTTTCAGACGAATTTTAGTATGTAGCCATGGATACTTCTTGCAAATATCCACTAAAATTCTACTGGAATTTGGTTAGATTACATGAGAATCTAATCAAATATCAGTTGTCATAGGCAAGATTTTCGTCAATAATTCCCACCATATCCAGCTAGATTAGTTAGTGGGATATTTTCGTAAGGGTAGACAATAACATTGTGGAAATATAAAATACACCCCAGTCGGAAACAGTTTAGTTCGAAAATACAAATCGACCAATCAAAATTCCAATAAATGAATCATTTTCCACCTATCACCTGCTGCTTCCATGACGACTTCTGCCAGGCAAAGTGCACAGAATGCTGGTGAGAACTGTATACCCATATAAAATTTAATTTCTAATCCTACTGAAGAAAACTTCATTAAAAGTATGAAATCCCTGTTAAAAAAATTATTTCGAATGGGTAAAACCTTCCAAATGCAATTAAAAGAAAAAATACTTAACGTGACAGTAAAGGAAATCATTCATATGTTTTATTAATTAATTGTTACAACCCCTTAATATAGATCCCACATTTGACATGGTAGAATTTAAGGGAGACACTGTAGAATACCACCATCCACTAGCGGGAGTGTAACAAGTTGCAACTCCATCGAAATTATTTCCGGTATAAAATGTCCAGTTTGTGTTTCCAGTACTGACAAGAGATTTGGGTACAAACGGGATGTTTGCAGTTGCTGTTTCTGTTATTGTGAATTCTTGTCCTTCATACCATTCCCCTTGGTACAAAGAGAGTGAATGCGTCGTCGTATCCGGAGACCCAAGGTGTCTTAATGATTGGGTGGTGTAAAGTGAGTAGTTATAGCAAACATTATGTTCTTCTCCAAAGGCATTCCAAAACTCGGCGAAATTAAGATCCATGTAAAAACCCCACCTTAGATTTCAAAACAATATGTCTCACGCCAAGGTACCTAGACAACATATTTTCTCTAACTAAGTAACGCAATACTTTGTTTTAAAAATGGATTAAACCGCAGTTTGAAGACGAATATTTAATTCATTGAGTAAAATAACTCAATGGTTGAAGATTACACACTTATCCTCTTTTCGTGGTCTAATCCTTTTCAAAACCAAGAATGGCATCACCTAGTTAGAGAAAATACTTTGTCTAAGTACCTTGTCTCAAACTTTATTCATTATCTTGCTTAGTTAATTAATTAATTTCATTATTCATTATAAATCCCTCCGTTGAAACCCAGGAATATCACATTAATAATTAATAATGACAACATAAGTCTATTTTTATTATTGCTAATATAAACAGTGCTTACAGTCCAATCACTGAATGACTTTTGTGAGTGGAGATTATTCTGGGTGCTTCAGTTGCCACATTTGGTTGCTTGCTCTGCAAAATCAATGCATCCCCAGTGCAATCAAATCCTGTATGAAATATAAATTGCTGTTGAACAGCCAGACAAACTGTTCCCCAACGGAATACTGTAAAAATGAAAAATAACTTCATAATTGCTATTTTGTTTTAAAAGAACCGAAAATGATTGGATGGTACCCTGAAATGAATTGGCCGTTTCACCGCAGCTCTTTTAGGAAAGAATTAACCAGAGTGAATTATTATCGCTGATAAATTTATCAGTTTTGTTATCGTTTTGATTACACCAATTTGTAATTAATATTCATGGTCAAGTATCGTCATGTCATTATTTCATTCTGAAAGCTCAATTAATTAGTTTGTATGTACGTGAACAAAACAGGTAAATTTTGCCGTAATACTTTTTACAAACTAGTCACCAAAATTGGATGGAATGAAGATGCTTGTAAATACAAATGCAACTTGCAATTATTAAGTAGCGGTAGCTACTTTATAATAATGCCTGATCTGTTTGTCTGTCTCTGTGTGCGTGTTTATGTGCATTTCAGAAAAATTTAGGTTGATAACCGCTACTTTTTTATATGCATTTTTTGGTGAGTGGAGATTATTCTCGGATCTACAGGTCTCGCATCTGGTTGTTTGCTTTGCAAAATTAATGCATCCCCAGTGCAATTCAATCCTGTATGCAATCCGAACTTTTGTTGAACAGCCAGGCAAACTGTTGCCAAACCAAATGCGCTAATAATGAAAAATAACTTCATAATTTTGCTAATATTTTAGAGAACAGTGTACGTAAGTGGATGATGAACTAAATAATGTAGTGGTCTTTTATATAAAGCTTTATATATAAGAATTTGGCAGAGAGTCGGCTATTTATTATCACTTCTGAAAGATAAAAATATTATTATCAGTTCTCTTATCATCCTTTTAATTAAACCAAATAGTGTTATTATTCATGTTAATATCCTTGAACCATTATTTCATGCAGAAATCTCTATCAGTATGACTGTAAAGTACGTAAACAAAGCAAGCAGCAAAGATTCGTTTAATCGTCTTTCAAAGTTTTATAGTGCTTGCTTCTGATATAGAATGACAATACCCATTTTGGTGAAACGTAACCGGATTATATTTTCTTGAATCTTAGTTGCACGCTAATCATAAGTAATAATGATAATGAATTAGGCCATAATAAACTAAAGTAGTTTGAACTAGGACACAAATATTGTTTCACTAGTAAATCATGTGTATCTCAAATTCCTTTATTATTAGAAACGGTGAAATTAATATTTTCACTAAAAGATGAATTGACTATCTCGTCAGCCTTAAGAAATATAAGGAATTTTGAGAAAACCGTCCGTACGATTTTCATGGTCAACAAATTTAGTCTGTGAGTAGGGCCAATTCATTGAAATCCGGAGTAAAATTTTTTCATTGAGGTTTACGAAATATGAGAGTCATAAAAAACACAAAGACACAGACAAACCCGTTCTATAAGCTCTTGGTCGCCCTAAAAAGCACTCTAGAAGCCCAATTTGCGAAGGTAATTCCGTTGCTACGCACAACAACTGCTCAACGCCGCTTCAAATTCCGAGCAACTAAAATATGGAACCCTCTCACCCAGAAATTTCCAAAAACGTCATTTTTGAAATTTCATACAAGATTCAAACAAGACGTTTCACTTGCCCTAATCTCCTTGAGAAATGACTCAACCAAACTCTATTAATATATAATTAAAATGAATTTTTCTCCTTCGTTACTTTCTCTTTTAACTATTAATATTGTGGTATATTATTATATAATACTCTTATTGTGACACCTGGGAGACATAAGCTACATGCTGGCCAGAAGTCGTCAATAAAGCTTATCAATCAATAAATCAATCAAATCTTAATTTTTAACTTTATTTCATCTGATACACCAATAAGGCTCAAGCGTACCATCTTTTCATTATCAAACTAAACTCTGGTGTAAAATAATTTATTTCATAAGTTTCATTACGATGAAGTTATGGTCAGGTAAACAGAAACAAGTCAGGAGAAGTTCACTAAAAATCTAACTCTTATTTTCTTGCAAATCCTAGACTTGTTATATTAAAATCCGTTGAAATCAAAGAAAAGGGTCCAGAATAATAAATTTTGAGTGACCAAATATGCCTTAAATGCAATGAGTTAAGAACGAATTGTAATGAAAGAACAATGAATGTTTTCCTTACTGTAAAGTAATGGAAATGAAAAGATCTTCTAGTATACTTAATCTAAGCAACACTATTCGTATATCGAGGACTACAATTTAGTTGCCTAATATCTCAAAAATGTATTGCATATTTCTCCTTTCGTAACAGATGGAGTTGAAATTTTGGGTATGACATTTATTACCACTTCTGTGAAATTGAGAATTACGATTATCTTGTTCACGAGATGAAAATGAAGCGTTTAAATTACTTATTGACATTCATTTATTTCATTGCGCATTTTCATACTCCTTAAAAATTTTGGAAACGTAAAAATTCTCAGTTTTTTCAAATGCCAAAGAACATTTTGTCCATCCGAATGTTGATATCCGCCTTCAGGATTACCGAGATATTACAGGGAAGTTCGATAGGATTGTTTCTATTGGACTGATGGAACACGTCGGTGAAGCAAATTATTCCACATTTTTCCAAACTGCCAATAAATGTCTAAAGGATGATGGGATTTTTCTTCTTCATACAATCGGCGTTTGCGATAAGAATTTTATACTCACTGACCCTTTCAGTCATAAATACATATTTCCTAACGGTATCCTTCCTCGTCAAAATCACATTACCCAATATATCAACGGTCTCTTTTACATCGAAGATTGGCATAATTTTGGATTTGACTACAGCAAAACATTGGAGGCGTGGCGATCCAATTTTATTAAGGCGTGGCCTAAACTCCAACACGACTACGATGAAAAGTTCTACCGAATGTGGATTTTTTACCTCTCAAGTGCAAAAGGATTCTTCCTCTCGAGAAAATTCAACCTTTGGCAAATCGTCTTGACTAAAAATGGTCTTGAGGGGGGATACGAGTCCGTCAGATAATTCTCAATATTTAAAACTGTCAGCTCACCACTGAAGAACTAAATATTTGAGTTTCAATGTTTATCTCCAGAAAATGTGGTATTTGACGAAATTTCATATAATTATTGTCCAAAATTTAATCAGAATCATTAAGTACCAGTAGTACGGTTTCTCTTTAACTTTACATATAATTATTCCGTGGTATATTTCTTTAGGCATAATAGTACGTTTCCTTTGCTTGTTTTACTATTTATACTACAGAAATACATATATTATAATTACCCCAAGTCTTGTATTTCAAAGAAAATTGCGATATTTATCAATTTTCAACTTTATTCGCGGTGATTTTAGGTGTATCACATGTATCCCATTTACTTACAAAAAGATCTCTGTTACCGTCTGAGTAAATTGGCATGCAAATAAACGGAAAAAATGATTTTGACATTCCAGTTGCAGAAAAGATTTTTACGCAAGAATATGCATATATTATGGCTATTATGGCCTTCCCTGGATTAAGGAAAGCTGGATCAATTGATTGATATTAAAAATGTAGCGGAACGGACACGGACACTATTGATATGAACTCTCCGCTTACAATTTTATGCAGTAGTTCAACATGCAAACCAAGTGTCTGACCTGCAAAGTTCTAAAAACTTCGCCGTAACAGAAGCAAGCCAGAGTATAGAATTATTTGTTTCATTTATAATTTGATAATCTTAAATTAAATATTTTTCTCATACCAATGAAAAATTTAATTCTTCATGGAAACTCGAAAATATTGAATTTTCTCTTTTAACTATTAATATTGTGGTATAATATTATATAATACTCTTATTGTGACACCAGGGAGACATTGGCTACATGCTGGCTAGAAGTCGTCAATAAAGCTTATCAATCAATAAATCAATCAAATCTTAATTTTTAACTTTATTTCATCTGATACACCAATAAGGCTCAAGCGTACCATCTTTTCATTATCAAACTAAACTCTGGTGTAAAGTAATTTATTTCATAAGTTTCATTACGATGAAGTTATGGTCAGGTAAACAGAAACAAGTCAGGAGAAGTTCACTAAAAATCTAACTCTTATTTTCTTGCAAATCCTAGACTTGTTATATTAAAATCCGTTGAAATCAAAGAAAAGGGTCCAGAATAATAAATTTTGAGTGACCAAATATGCCTTAAATGCAATGAGTTAAGAACGAATTGTAATGAAAGAACAATGAATGTTTTCCTTACTGTAAAGTAATGGAAATGAAAAGATCTTCTAGTATACTTAATCTAAGCAACACTATTCGTATATCGAGGACTACAATTTAGTTGCCTAATATCTCAAAAATGTATTGCATATTTCTCCTTTCGTAACAGATGGAGTTGAAATTTTGGGTATGATATTTATTACCACTTCTGTGAAATTGAGAATTACGATTATCTTGTTCACGAGATGAAAATGAAGCGTTTAAATTACTTATTGACATTCATTTATTTCATTGCGCATTTTCATACTCCTTAAAAATTTTGGAAACGTAAAAATTCTCAGTTTTTTCAAATATGGTAATCAATGTACGTAAAATATTGTCCTTTTCCTTTCTATGGAGAATGCAAAACAGTTCTTTGCTTCGTAAAAAAGGAGCTTCGCTCTTCATTTTATTATCCTGAAACACAGTTCATTATTATATGGAGTAGTAACGGTATTTCCAAAATGATTTTCAAAAAAAGTTATTCTTACTATTGAATTCATTTCATCCTCAGAAAAAGTTTTCTTTTCATACAGGTGACAAGTAACACGTTCAATGTTACATAACCTTTCCGATAGTTTCGATAAATTATCCCGAATGATTTCTTTTAGAGATTTGCTTGCTGCTAATTGACTTGGCCCAGACATAGCTTCTATGGATTACAAAGACAATTATAAAAATTATATACGTGTCGATGTCAAATTGTAATTAATAAAACTGTTTTGCAAATATTTCAAAAACTCTTAATAATGTAAATGGCGGGTTCTCGTTTAATGATCGTCTGTTTTTTAGCAAACCTTTAATTACTTATTTATCTTTAATGACATAATTTTATTATTTATCTTTACTCATTTATCTTTAATGACACCATTTATTATTTATTACTTATTACTTATTTATACGATTTGGTTTTCATTTCGAAAAGTTGTGTTATTTTGCCTCAAATATATATGAAAGTTGCAAATCCGTATACCAAAAGGAATTACATTTAATTTTGTAAATTTAATCTAAATTTTATTTACATTTTACCAATATTAAAACCAAACTGCAAAGAATAGTAAATTTTTGTTGAACATTCATTGCAAAATAATGTTCTACATTTCATTTCTAAGTTCATTTCTAAGTTCAAAAAGAGTATTAATGGGAAATGTTTGTTTATGCATTAGTTTACTGGTGATGTTTCCATTAATGTAATTAGCTAAACCACTACAGATTTGAAAAATGTTTAACAGTTCTTTAATGAAATGTTCCTATTCTCTGCGCATTGAAATATTTGATAAGGATATGTTAACATTTTCCGATGAATTAAATATCGAGTTCTTATACCAGAGATGTAAAATCTTTTACTCAGCTAACATGGTATTTAATATTATTTGGTTGAATGAGGACAGAAGCCCTGGTTAAGTTTAGTTATAGAAGACTAGGATTCAGAATTTTAAATGTGTTTTACGAACTTAGTAGCATTAAATGATGTAATATAAAATTAGCAATTTGTTAGAATTCATGAAGTAAAGTAAGAGTGAAAAACTTACAAGAGAAAGTTGAGATGGTTTAGGATGCACTTCTGCTACAAGGTAACACCTAACTCTTCAGTACCTTTATTTATACCGTGTCGTACTCCTTTAATTATCTAACTAAGCACTCTAATAAAATATAAGCGAAGTACACTTAAATAATACAACATGGAACGCTTATGGGTATATATATGTATGTAGATGATTGTAGACTGTCCGGTGTACATTGAACTGTTGGTCTATTTTATCGCAGTGTTTATCGCAGACACTGAAGTATTAAAACTGCGTTCCATATTGTATTATTTAAGTGTACTTCGCTTATATTAGAGTGCTTAGTTAGATAATTAAAGGAGTACGACACGGTATAAATAAAGGTGCAGAAGAGTTGGGTATTACCTTGTAGCAGAAGTGCATCCTAAAGCATCTCAAATTTCTCTTGTAAGTTTTTCAGTCTTACTTTACTTCATGAATTCTAACAAATTGCTAATTTTATATTACATCATTTAATGCTACTCTGTTCGTAAAACATATTTAAAATTCTGAATCCTAGTTTTCTATAACTAAACCAGGGTTTCTGTCCTCATTCAACCAAATAATATTAAATACCATGTTAGCTGAGTAAAAGATTTCATATCTCTGGTATAAGAACTCGATATTTAATTTATCGGAAAATGTTAACATATCCTTATCAAATATTTCAATGTGCAAAGAATAGGAACATTTCATAAAAGAACTGTTAAACATTTTTCAAATCTGTAGTAGTTTAGTTAATTACATTAATGGAAACATAACCAGTAAACTAATGCATAAACAAACATTTCCCATTAATACTCTTTTTGAACTTAGAAATGAACTTAGAAATGAAATGTAGAACATTATTTTGCAATGAATGTTCAACAAAAATTTACTATTCTTTGCAGTTTGATTTTAATGTTGGTAAAATGTAAATAAAATTTAGATTGAATTTACGAAATTAAATGTAATTTCATTTGGTATACGGATTTGCCACTGATATATTTGAGGCAAAATAACACAATTTCTCGAAATGAAAACCAAATCGTATAAATAATAAATAAGTAATAAATAATAAATGGTGTCATTATAAATAAGATAAGTAAGATAAGTCAAGATAAATAATGAAATTATATCATTAAAGATAAATAAGTAATTAAAGGTTTGCTAAAAAAACAGACGATCATTAAACAAGAACCCGCAATTTACAATATTAACAGTTTTTAAAATATTTGCAAAACACTTCTATTAATTACAATTTGACATCGACACGTATATAATTTTTATAATTGTCTTTGTAATCCATAGAAGCTATGTCTGGGCCAAGTCAATTAGCAGCAAGCAAATCTCTAAAAGAAATCATTCGGGATAATTTATCGAAACTATCGGAAAGGTTATGTAACATTGAACGTGTTACTTGTCACCTGTATGAAAAGAAAACTTTTTCTGAGGATGAAATGAATTCAATAGTAAGAATAACTTTTATTGAAAATCATTTTGGAAATACCGTTACTACTCCATATAATAATGAACTGTGTTTCAGGATAATAAAATGAAGAGCGAAGCTCCTTTTTTACGAAGCAAAGAACTGTTTTGCATTCTCCATAGAAAGGAAGAGGACAATATTTTATGTACATTGATTACCATATTTGAAAAAACTGAGAATTTTTACGTTTCCAAAATTTTTAAGGAGTATGAAAAGGCTCAATGAAATAAATGAATGTCAGTAAGTAATTTAAACGCTTCATTTTAATCTGGTGAACAAGATAATCGTAATTCTCAATTTCACAGAAGTTGTAATAAATTTCATACCCAAAATGTCCACTCTATCTGTTACGAAAGGAGAAATATGAAATACATTTTTGAGATATTATGCAACTAAATTGTAGTCCTCGGTATACGAATAGTATTGTTTAGATTAAGTATACTAGAAGATCTTTTCATTTCCATTAGTTTACAGTAAGGAAAACATTCATTGTTCTTTCATTACAATTAATTCTTAACTCATTGCATTTAAGGCATATTTGGTCACTCAAAATTTATTATTCTGGACCCTTTTCTTTGATTTCAACGGATTTTAATATAACAAGTCTAGGATTTGCAAGAAAATAAGAGTTAGATTTTTAGTGAACTTTTCCTGACTTGTTTCTGTTTACCTGACCATAACTTCATCGTAATGAAACTTATGAAATAAATTACTTTACACCAGAGTTTAGTTTGATAATGAAAAGATGGTACGCTTGAGCCTTATTGGTGTATCAGATGAAATAAAGTTAAAAATTAAGATTTGATTGATTTATTGATTGATAAGCTTTATTGACGACTTCTAGCCAGCATGTAGCCAATGTCTCCCTGGTGTCACAATAAGAGTATTATATAATATTATACCACAATATTAATAGTTAAAAGAGAAAATTCAATATTTTCGAGTTTCCATGAAGAATTAAATTTTTCATTGGTATGAGAAAAATATTTAATTTAAGATTATCAAATTATAAATGAAACAAATAATTCTATACTCTGGCTTGCTTCTGTTACGGCGAAGTTTTTAGAACTTTGCAGGTCAGACACTTGGTTTGCATGTTGAACTACTGCATAAAATTGTAAGCGGAGAGTTCATATCAATAGTGTCCGTGTCCGTTCCGCTACATTTTTAATATCAATCAATTGATCCAGCTTTCCTTAATCCAGGGAAGGCCATAATAGCCATAATATATGCATATTCTTGCGTAAAAATCTTTTCTGCAACTGGAATGTCAAAATCATTTTTTCCGTTTATTTGCATGCCAATTTACTCAGACGGTAACAGAGATCTTTTTGTAAGTAAATGGGATACATGTGATACACCTAAAATCACCGCGAATAAAGTTGAAAATTGATAAATATCGCAATTTTCTTTGAAATACAAGACTTGGGGTAATTATAATATATGTATTTCTGTAGTATAAATAGTAAAACAAGCAAAGGAAACGTACTATTATGCCTAAAGAAATATACCACGGAATAATTATATGTAAAGTTAAAGAGAAACCGTACTACTGGTACTTAATGATTCTGATTAAATTTTGGACAATAATTATATGAAATTTCGTCAAATACCACATTTTCTGGAGATAAACATTGAAACTCAAATATTTAGTTCTTCAGTGGTGAGCTGACAGTTTTAAATATTGAGAATTATCTGACGGACTCGTATCCCCCCTCAAGACCATTTTTAGTCAAGACGATTTGCCAAAGGTTGAATTTTCTCGAGAGGAAGAATCCTTTTGCACTTGAGAGGTAAAAAATCCACATTCGGTAGAACTTTTCATCGTAGTCGTGTTGGAGTTTAGGCCACGCCTTAATAAAATTGGATCGCCACGCCTCCAATGTTTTGCTGTAGTCAAATCCAAAATTATGCCAATCTTCGATGTAAAAGAGACCGTTGATATATTGGGTAATGTGATTTTGACGAGGAAGGATACCGTTAGGAAATATGTATTTATGACTGAAAGGGTCAGTGAGTATAAAATTCTTATCGCAAACGCCGATTGTATGAAGAAGAAAAATCCCATCATCCTTTAGACATTTATTGGCAGTTTGGAAAAATGTGGAATAATTTGCTTCACCGACGTGTTCCATCAGTCCAATAGAAACAATCCTATCGAACTTCCCTGTAATATCTCGGTAATCCTGAAGGCGGATATCAACATTCGGATGGACAAAATGTTCTTTGGCATATTTCACTTGCTCTTCAGAAATTGTGCACCCAATCACATGAACTCCATAATTGGTAGCCAAATATTTAGCCAAACCTCCAAATCCGCATCCAAAATCCAGAACAAGCATTCCGGGTGTCAATTTCAATTTTCTAGCAATCAAATCCATTTTAGCTAATTGGGCCTCTTCCAAGTTACTCGCATTTCTCCAGTAGCCACAAGTGTAATTCATGTTAGAGTCCAACATTGCCTCATATAACTGATTTCCTTCAAATGCAAAATTTAGATTTAGATTTTGGCATTAATTGCCTTAAATGTTGCCATAAAAGACAATTAGTGAGTTTTAATTTTATTATTTACGTATTTTATTTTATAACCATTATATTTCGTTGGATTTAATTTCCACTAATGGCAACTATCTGTTTCAAGTGGATGTTATGCAATTCTCAAAGAATTGAAAATAGTCCGGGGATTCATTTAAAAAAATATTTTTACTTGCTAATTTCTGTAACCGAATAGATAAATATAAGGAGAATTTTGATTTTAAAAAAATGCAATATATTTTTTATTTTATCTAAACATTTTTTTATGTTATTAATATTTCAAGAAAAAGTAACGTTTTGAAATTCTAAACGCATTTTAAATATTATAATAAAATCTTACCCGGTTTTCAAGAAATGCACGAAGTTTTGAGACATTAAAGTACATACTTTAATGGATTTTACAAACAATATTTCCAAAATATATTGTGGTTTTCAAGAAAATATACATTGAAATATTTTACGATTTTTCTAATTTAAATATCCGAGTTCTGTAGATATTCCGTCCACTCAGCTAATCCATAATAAATATGGGAAATTGAATAATTAATCTTTTTAAAATCTTTCTGCATATTTTCCTAAGTTGTAATTATTTTAATATATGCACATGACATAAAAATTATAGCAAATTACGTATTAAAAATTCATGACATTTTGCAATAAAGAAAGAATAATTATTAAAAACTGCTTTCTCACCAACATCATAATGTTTTTTCCCAACTTGCCAGGCTAGACTCTTTGTTTGCATGTTAAAATACTGCATAAAATTGTAACCGTAGAGTTCATGCCAATGTTTACTGCGTGCCCATCTGTAAATCAATTCCGTTACATTTTCAATTTCAATCGATTTATCCATGTAAGCTTCCGCTAATCCAAGGCCGTAATATGTGCCTAGTCTTGCGTAAAAATCGTTTCTGTAAACTTGAATGTCACAATCGTTTTTTCCGTTTATTTGAACACCAATTTTATTCAGACGGTAACTGAGAGATCTTCTTATGAAAGGAGTGATTAGCCTGTATAATCCATATTTAATCCAATGGAAAACGGCAATCACACAATTAAGTAGAAAGAATAATGAGTAGTGAAGAAAAATCATTTGAGAGGATTGTAAAAGGCGAATGACGAATCTCTAGTGATAAATAACTTTGATTACGATTTTGTATATGATAATCTATGGAAAACGCTGTATTATTGTTATCGAATAAAGTAATGAGGTAAATAATTCGTTTCACAAGAGGCTCAGCTTTTATACTGATGGTCGGCAAAGTAATTAAATTTCTTTATTGTTTACTTTAAATTTAAAACGCAATGTTTACTCTTGTTGTTGTTGCAAGGGAAAACAATTGTTTTCTTAAGAATAGACAGTTTCAAGTTGAGAAGAATACAAAAACCATGAACACATTTGTAAACAATTTTTTACACTGGTTTACCCAAAGAGATCCTTTTTAAACAAACCTAACATATTGACTGAAGAGTTTTTATTTACTGCACTCTCGTACAATAATCCTCAGAATTTAGGTATGCATTATTCCTTGTAATGTTTTCGTGAAATGAAGTTGTTGGCTACACAGTACTTGTGGAGTATAATAATATTTCTCCTGTTATGTTGCCAACTTGACTCATACCTTACAATGTTAAACCAAGTGTCACGCTTCTCTCTTTTTTCCTCATTAAAGTTAGGTTCACGCTGTAAAACTGAATTCTTCCATTCTTCTTTCTTTATTTATAAATCTTCCAACCTTATAGCAGCTAACAAGAATGCTTATCCTATAATATTCTCTTACTAATAATTGAAATCATATAATTTGTCATTTTATAAGGTATTGCTTCTTTCTACACACTATTTATCTAACTGTAACACTATATGCCACACGGCTATGCTTTATTATGCAAAACTTTTGCAATGATTGTATTTTTTGGAAACAATTTTTTGCGGACGAAATCTATTTTATGCTTTTGTTCTGCTTGTCTGTCTGTCTGTGGTGTCCATAACTCAAGTACCCTTTGAGATAATTCGATGAAATATTTTTTAATAAATAGAGCCTTGAAATAGCATCTTTCAGTTCGAAAATGAACACTGTGTGAACTTTGACCTTCGAATGAAAATTAAAAGACGTTTTGCTAATTACAATGCCATACACATTTTTACAAATTAAAAATAAATTGAAATACAATGAAACTTTGTTGAATAATTTGAAATAAATTGAAACTTTTTTGAATAATTTGAAATAAATTGAAACTTTTTTGAATAATTTGAAATAAATTGAAATGTTTTTGAATAATTTGAAATAAATTGAAACTATTTTGAATAATTTGAAATAAATTGAAACTTTTTTGAATAATTTGAAATAAATTGAAACTATTTTGAATAATTTGAAATAAATTGAAACTTTTTTGAATAATTTGAAATAAATTGAAACTTTTTTGAATAATTTGAAATAAATTGAAACTTTTTTGAATAATTTGAAATAAATTGAAACTATGTTTATGCAAAGTATCACAGTTGCATTAGTGATAGCCGTTTTGAAATGGTTTATTCAATTATTTGCCATTCTATTATTCTTCCTGCAAATAAGGACTAGGCTCTTTCGCATAATTCATCAAAGTCTTTCCACTGAATAGCTTTTCCTTTGCCTTCGTGGAATAAATAAAATTCTGATTGTCGGTCCACGTGATTCGAGACATTGAAATTCTTGAACTCGTTCGCTCTCCAATAAACCCTTCCAATTGCAACTGAGGGTATTTGCTTCTCCATCAATTGAATCAAATAAAGGGGTTTGTGTGAATCATAATAAAGTACTAATTGTTTTAGGTGGAAGTGAGGCAACACTATTTCCTCCACTTCAGTCGAAGGGAATCCATCCAGAATCAGTTTATCCAAATGAATCAATCCGCCCTGTAATCTTATTGGTTCTTTTCCTCTTTCTATTCCCAAAGTTTTGAGTCTTGGTGGGAGTAGATCCACATTCACTTCTTGCATTCTACTTAAGAATACGGAAGTCAATTGGAGTGATCGAAAATGAGACGAGTAAGGAGTGTTGACCAATTTCAAATATTTTAAATTTGGCAAATCAATTCCTCCGCTCACAGAAAAATTGGTGTCCGATAGTATCAGTATTTCCAGTGATGATCGTATTACTACTTTTTTGATGTTGACTTTTCCATCCATTGATTTCAAACTCAAAGCATTCACCGAATCTAAGTAAATATGTTCCACGTTGGCAGATTCCTCACTCAAGTCAATCGACACGTTCTTCTTATTCCAACAGAGAAGTTCCAATGTCTTCATTTTGTGGAAATCGATGAATTCGTTGATTTTTGCGTTCGATAGTTCCCGCTTGTTCTCGACAAAGGAAACATTTAATAATCTTAAATTCCTAGGGGAGATTCTATTCCCAGAATCCAAACTTAATGAACATTCAGACAGAGTGATATTTTCCGCAGAGGAAATGGATTCCAAGGATAAAAATATTGGGCACTTCCTGCCAACGATTTCAACTCTGCTGAGTTTCTTTGGAAGCCATTCGCTAATATCGACAAAGTAATAATCTTTTGCATAATTTCCATTTTTGAATTTCACTCGATATAAAATTAACTCTTGCAAATCATTTGGGAGTGGCACTGATAAATCAACAGAACATTCTTCTAATTCTATTTTCTTGGTGCCCCCATCTAATACAATTTCAAACGTTATAACAGAAAATCTTGTGGTAAGAGTGTAGTTGGACTGGATCAAATTTGAGTTGACAATTTTCAACAACGATATCATCATTTCTTCCGAATAAATCATCACAAAAGATTTTCTCTCTTCCAGTATTTCTTGTAGTCTTTCCTTGTTGTCTAATTTCCAGTGAGAAACCAACAAGTGACCTCCAATTAATTGCTTTGTCGCTTCCCCTCGCCAGTAACTCAATAGTCCGAATTCCACAGTATTGAAATAATCCATTTTTTCTTTAATTACTTCTTTGTACAATTCCTCCAGACCTTTGATTCCCTCTTCCAGCTGTCCATTCAGCTCCAGACATATTGCAAAATTGAATTTTGTTCTACTTGAATTTATTCTCCCGTCAATGAATTTGGCCAACAATACCGATTCATCAAATCTCTTTTCCTTTACAAATCTCCCTAATATCTCAGGATGGATTAATTCATCTCCAAATTTCGGAAATTCTTTTCTCAAATTCTTGTCAGCATATTTGATAAATGGAAGCACTTTGTAATGTGCGAATCCCTTACAACAAAAAATGTTCTTCAGTGTTTCCCTTTCATAGCACCTGCATGAAATTTCGGAAACTTCCTGCCTGAGAAATGTGTTCTCAGATTTGCAGTAAGGCAGCACAAACCCGTTTCCATATGTAATTCTTCGTAGAAACTCGCACTTCTTGCAATTCCTTTCATTATATTTGGCGTTGTGACGAATCACTTGTTGCAACAATTGATGAATACTGACTTCAGACTCTTCAAAGCTTCTTGATTCTTTGTTAAATTCCTTTTCTGTAGAAATAAATGAGTACTTCAAGAGCAATTCCATTGCTCTGCTTAGATCGGTGATATTGCATTTCAACACTTCTCGAAAAAACCCGGCAGGAACGTAATCTGACCGGATATATCCGAAAACTGTAATAATTTCTTGGGCAATATCACCATATTTCTCGTTTATAATTAATTGTAAGCTAATGCTGACACTTGCATTGACTATCTTCTCATATTCGTCGAATTCCCCATCTAAAATATCTTCAACATCATGCATTGCCGTTGACAACTTTTCAATGTAATTTTCCAAATCAATTTTCCTCTTATTCAAGGCTGCAACGGCCAAATGCTTTGCTAAAGTAACGTTCCCCAACAATCGACACAATTCCTTCAGTTGCAATTCCGTGTATTGTACTTCAAGATTCTGTTTAAAGAAATTCATACTTTCCTGTTCACTGGATATTTTCCCCGTATCCCAATATCTGTCCATGCACTTCAAAAGGACAATAGTAGCAAAGGTAACTGATAGACAGATGACTGCAGTAAAATACATTTTCCACGTTGTCTTCTTCCACAACGTCAATATTCGCGAATATTTTTTAGCTTTGAACCCCTTTATCAGTACGTCTGGCTTTTCAACGGAAGTTCCTTCGATTGCTTTTGCACATTGCTCATTGTTGGTTTTTCTTAACATGTCCAAAAATATTTCTGGAGGCAAGTCATTTTTTTGTATTATGGTCAGCAGTTTTTCGTTTTGCTTTAATGATGCTTTTACGCTTTTCTATCAGAAAATATAAAATTTACTCCATTGTCAATACATATCTTAAAATTAAATGAATTTCTTTAAAAACTCTTTTAATAAAGTTTTATTTACAATTTCATCACTTTCTTTTTCGGATATTATTTCCTTTTCAACCAAGTGCAACAGTATTTCATCCACGTTTGATAAATTTGTTGCTAAAAATCCCAGGTTAGCTCGAATTCCGTCGCCCATTTCTCTTAAATTGCAATAAACAGGGAAACTATGAAATGTTATTTGTGAAATAATTTTTCAGGATATAGAAATTGATTTAGCAATTCCTTCAATTGTATTTACACGGTTAGAATTAGAGTTTAGGTATCTGATTATTTGTAAAAGGAAGAGCGTTAGCTTACCAACTTGTTGATTTATTCAGAAATAGAGATTATGATGGGTTTTATGTTGTGTCAACCAATTCAAAGATCGGAATGGTTAATTGTCATACAATATATTTAACAGAAATAGAAATAAGAAAGTTGTATGACTGAATAAAAGCGATAATTCGTTATTTTTAGACTGAAGAGCTTATTATTCTATCACGGTGACCTTCTCCAACTCCCGATCGATATTTTCATTCAATATTACGGATGTGCATCTCTATGTGAATCATGTGCATGGAATGAAGACACGACAACAGCAGTGTTCCATATGAGTATCTATAATTCTTGTGTACGAACCTATATAGAGACACTTTGGCATGAAGATGTTGTATTTTTATTATTTTTATTAAGTATGGAGCCTTGTATCTAAAAGTATATATAGAAATAGCATTATTCATTATTAATTATTGATAAGAAATAGGGAAATACATTATTTCAGCCAGTCATTCTTGAGGTCTTTCCTGAAATACATGGCTAATGCTTCTCGTGGTATTCATGTACTTTCAAAGTTACATTTTCCTCTGGCGATAAGAAATATAATCGAACTAATCATATTTTGAAGCAATATGAAAACTTTATTGGACGAGGCTTCGTAGGTAGACGAGAGGCTTTATTAGACTTTATTTATTGTTTCAATTGGCCAACCTTGGTCATGGCCCGAAAAGTTCAACTGTATTATTATGTAATACTCATAACAGCTATTTACCTTGAATTAATCGCGAATTAGTTAGGGACAGTAGAGATCAGAAATTAGACACAGGTAGAAATTCGGACTCCAAATGAAAAAAAGAAATTTGAATAAATTACGTCATTTTCTGCGTATGGTAATTTACTTCGTATTCCAAATTACATAAAGATATCATATATCATATATAAAGAAGTAAGTATAATATTTTTCAATGTTTTGTAAAAATGAATTAACTACGTCTTACGTCCACTAGCATTTATCGCTTAATTGATACAAGGTTATTATTATTGTTAAGAAAAAGGAAACCAAATAGTTTAGCTCATCATGAGGTCTATTCCCTAATCTATGTGTAATGCTTTCTGCGTAATTTATATTAATTATGTTAAAGTCATCTCAGCGTGACCATCAGGCCACATATTTCCAGAAGCGTTCCTAATCTTTATTTATATGGCCTTTTTCTCATGCCTATTTGTGTAAAAAATTTTAAAGCTTCCCCACTAAATCTTCTAGAATTCATTGGCTTCCTTTAGTCCGTTACAAGTACCTGCGGTTTTTTTATTAAAAATAATTATATTTATGTATTTCCTGAAATTAACTCTACCCTTAGTTTTTTTAATTTTTGTGGTAAAATGTCCTGTTTTTCGGTTGGCGAAATATGGTCACCAGATTTCTTATGATGGGGGTAAATACCACGAATTTCCCTTTGGCGATTAAGCTTCATGGTTGGAAATCGTACAACGTAATCGTAATCATACCTCTTAAGGAAATTCCTTACTGCTTTTGACACACCCTAATGAAATAAGAGTAAGGATTATATATATGGTGTACTTAATTAACAGTCATTTCAGTTATTCTTGAAAAATTGTTGTGAAGTGAGAACAGAAATTAAGATGGACACAAAGGAAGAAATTCGCCGTCATTTAACCTACTTGACAAAACACTTGACAAACTTGTTGGACATCTTGTTGTGTCTGGTCGAAAATAATATAATTTCCAATAATGAAAAGGAAGAAATCGTAAGTTGACATCAAAAATATTCAATTAGGTAAACTATTTTGTGGTCCTATTCATATTCCAAGGCCCACCTTCAAGGTTCTTTTAAAATATAGAATCAAAATGTCTTATTTTTTCATGAAGGAATCAGGAAAAACCACAGAAGAAAAAAATTCAAAATTGCTGTTCGTAATACAAAGGAAGGATTTGCCGCTTCGAATGTTCTTGGATATACTCAGGGACACAAGGAATGAGCACTGCGCTGATAAAATAGAAGGAATTTCTAGTCAAAAAGAATTCAAAAGAAATCCACGGAAAATACTGAAGAATATTTGGTGGCCGGACAACAAACTTCTGATACCTTCTCTTTATAAACGGAAAATCGGAGATAAATCGCTAGTTGAGGAATTGCACGAAAAACTTTTAAACGACAGCAACAGAATGGTGGTCATTACAGAGTCCTTGAATGCTTCCAAGGTGACTGGATTGGGAGGAGTTGGAAAAACGTTGACATCAAAGTGGTATGCTCATGAATTCGAAAAGGAATACGACCACGTGGTTTGGGTCGACTGCGGAGAAGGAAGTCTCCTCATTTCTTTTCAGAAACTGGCGCGAGATTTAGAAGTGAAGAATAGAAATGAATTAGAGGACTTGGAGGATTACGCCAGAAAATGTTACGAGAGTTTGCAAGAGTTTAAATGTCTGTGGATATTTGACAATGCTGAGAGTTATAAAGGAGCAGAAGGAATTCAGAATATTCTTCCCAAACTGAAATTAAACTTTTACTGTTTGATAACTTCGAGATGTCGCGACTGGGGATCTGAAAATGGGTTCAGCATTTCTCGGTTGGAATTGAATGTTTTTAGAAACATGGAAAGCTTGGAATTCCTCAAAATTAATTTAAAAATAGAATACAAGGACGAGCAATTAAAAGAATTGCGTCTACTACTCGGAAATCTGCCTCTGGCAATGCAATTAGCTGTATCAGCGTTGAACAATGGAAAAATTGAAATGAGGGATTATATTCAAAAAACTGCAAAGGTAGATTTGGAGAATATTATTAATGTTCAATTTGACGATTATGAGAGGACGATAAATAAAAATGTAACAACTTCTTTGGATTTAATCGCGAAGGAGAAACACGGCGAAATGGCCAAAGAACTTTTGACTATTTTTGGATACATTCGACCTGATTATGTCCAATCCAAATTCTTAATGAAAATAATGAAAGTAGACGTCAATACCTTGAAGGAAGCCATTGATTTGTTGGTGAAATACTCTTTGATAAGTAGAAGTGGAACAGTTCAAGAAACTCCTTATGATGATGGAATTTTGGACAAAATACTCGGAAGAAATAAAGAAAAGGTAGAAATGAATTTATTGAGTATCCACCGACTGCTCCAACAAGTGATACGTCACAATGGAAAAACAACGAAGAAAAAGAGTCTTCGACAGATTCTTGGCTGCAAGCGATTCGTAGACTACAAAATAATTCCCTTCATCAAATATGCAAACGATGAGTTGCGAAAAGAATTCCCAAAAGTCAAAGCACAACTGTTGGATTCGCAGCAACTAAAGAAACTATTAATTTCAAGGAGGTTTGAAGAGTCTGTCCAATTATCAAAATTTGTTCACCAAGAAATAAACACAATTACATCTGAATTTAACTATGCAGTTTGCCTTGATAAAAGCGGGAAAATTGAAGAAGCAGCCGACGTTTTCAAACGTTTCTTTATGGCTACACATGAAAATGACGATGACAAGACGATCGCTGCAAAAATTTTTGCAATTTACATGGAATCAAAAATGAAAACCGGGGAGTATGACTTGATAGGCCCGGAAATTCCATTATTGAACCATAATTTTCCCACATTATTAAATGAAGCAGTAGATGATAGAAGGATCACCGCAAAAACTGATAGTAAGTGGACTAAATTACTAAATCAAGCAGTAGAGTATGGAAAGATTGTAGATTTAAGCGTAAGACCCACAAAGGGTCAAATAGCCTATTTTGTCTTTCATTTGCATTTCCAATTAGGCAAAAATGAAAATGTTCTTAAAGAAAAGGTTCATTCATTGCTGAAAATTGTGTCTTCAGTTGAGATTCTGAGTTACCTAATCCTGACAAAGGTATTCGCCGAATGTGCTCTGATATCCAGAATCATTGACCAGGAATTAAACACAAATGCAACAAAATTCAATTATGCCATTTGTCTGGAGCTTAATGGGCAGGTGGAGGAGAATATCAAAGTTTTGGAGGAATTGTACCAAGAACTAATACTAGAAATAGATGATGATGATGATAATGATGACTATGATAATGTAGAAATGGGATTACTGATGTTGAATACAGAAGTGACAAAAGAATTAGTTGGAGGCCACTTGATGATTTCTCACTGGAACATGGACAACACAGAAAGAATGCAAGAAATACTTCAGGAGAGAAAATCTTTTAAGATGATTGCATCGCATGAGATGATGTCTTCATTAATGAAAATTCTCAATTCTAGTTTAATACAGTCGAACTATAATCTTGTTCTTATTCCTGGTGGATCTGGATGGACGTTTAAAATTGATTTGGAATCTGACGCAAAGAAAATATTAATGGTCCTTACTGTTCATTTGTCTATTCCCCTTCCAAATGATTTGAAGGAATTAGTTCTACTGGAAGTGATGTTCATAAATGGCACACGAAAGACTGGACCGACTGATATTAGTGAGTGGCTTCCAAAGAAACTCAATAGATTCTCTATCTCTGCTATGGAATTGGGACCAAAAATATCACAACGAATAATTTTGTCATTGGAATCCATTTCCTCCATTCAAGATATCGATCTGGCTAATTGTTCATTGAGTTTGGATTCTGGGAATCGAATTTCTCCGAGTGAATTGAAATTATTGAATGTTTCCTTTGTCAAGAATGGCCATGAATTATCAAATGTCAACATCAACGAATTCATCGATTTCCACAATATGAATCGATTGGAACTTTACTGTTATTCCAAGAACAAATTGTTGATTGACCTGAGTGGGGAATCTGCCAACATGGAATATCTTGAACTCCATAACGTGAATGTTGTGAGTTTGAAATCAGCCAATGGAAGAGTCAACATCAAACAAGCAAGAATATCACATTGTTCTTTGGATCTGTCCATTCTTCCATCGTCACTCGAAAATCTCGGACTGCTATCTAAGAAGAAAATATTTGTGAGTGGAGGAATTGATTTGCCAAACTTAAAATGTCTCGAATCGAAATACATTTCTCATTTGTCTCATTTTCGCTCACTCCAATTGACACACCTGTACTTAAGAGGGTTGGAAGAACTTAACCTGGATATCCTCCCATCAACCATCAAAATTATACGATTAAATAAAACATTTAATAGGACATTCCCAGATGACAGAGAAGGTGAAAGATCGTTACGATTGATTAAGGGCGGTGTCAGGGATTTAGAAAGACTCATTCTCTGTGACTTTTCTTTAAATGAAGTGGTGCCAATGTTAGCTCGTTTCCAACTAAAGCAACTTGTTCTTCATGATGATACAGAATCATACAAGCCAGATGATTTGATTCAATTGATGGACAAACAAATACCTACGATTGCTGTTGGAAAAGTATTTTGGGGAAAAGAGTTCAGCAATTATATTCTTTCTAAACAAGTGGACAGACAATCAGAATATTATGCATTCCATGAAAACACTGGGAAATCTGTCGAAGAGAAAGATTTTCTTGCGTTGTACTTGTTGAAGAACATTTTCGGTTAATAAATTCCCGAGGCTGAATCTTTTATTTTGTAATAAACAAAAACGGAAATTTTAACTCTACTATAGTATAGAAAAGTACTTGTAACTTTTAAATTTCTAATTTTTGATGTAAGTCAATGCACATTAATGGTAAGGACTTAAACATTGAACACTGCATATTTTATTAAAAATCATTATTTAAACCTGTACTATTTTTCCCCTGTGGCTGTAATTTAAAAAAATAGTATAAGTAAACTGGATAATTATGATAAAATGTTTCTCTACCAATTCACAGCACCTACTATTTACTTTTCATATTAACAAATGTGTAGAGAAAATAAATCTAAGTCTTCTACGTTGTAATTGTAATTATATAGTGAACCAAAAACATTGCATGCCATAGAACATTCAAGTCAAATTGTTTTCTCTGTTTGAACAGGTCATCCTTTATTCTACGTCCATAGTTTTATTATTCTTTTCCTTTGTCCTTTCGTTATCATTTTTTAAAAATTTTATTCTACTGTAAAACAGAAGTCATTTTTTAATATACCTACTTTCATGCCACTGTTTGCTGACTTCTCAGAGGATTAAGGCTGAGTCTATACCTAGAGAGCGTATTCTAAATTCTGTGATGAAGAAATGACCTTGAATGAAAGATAATCATAAAGCGTGTGTCTACCACAATTAGTAACAATAGTAAACAAAAAGCAGCTGTGTATGCTTTATTTCTTTACTCATCCCATTCCACCATATTCTGTACAAATAAGACTCATTTCAGGTTTCCCCGAAATCCTCGAAGTCATTGAGTAATAATCCTCATTGGCTTCGATTTTCAATGTAATTTTCAAAAATCCATATTTGAGGATTTTTTGAACCTTTGGAGGATCAAGATTTACAAATTCGAAAAGAGAACAAAAATATGTAGGGACCACAGCCTTTGTTTTTTGAAAATATATCTTTAATTACAATAACCATCATGTTTTATCTGTCTCACCATGTTATAAGGATAGGAACAAATTTTTGTGATTTTAACTTTTCAAATTGGAATAAAATCTATATTTTAAGGTATTTAAAATTTTGAAGCCCTGTGGTCCCTCGGTAAGGAGTTGGAAAATTTCAAAGTAGCCACACCTAACTCAAATTCGGTCAAATAAATGAGTTATATGGAATTTAGATTTGCAATGTAAATGGGTAGACTCAGCCTTAAATATTGCTGGATTTGGATTTTTAGTTTTTCAATGATATTGATCGAATATGATATTAAATTAAGGACGCATATCTCACTGACGGAAACTCAGAAAATTGATGTTTTTATTGCACTATTTAGCATTTTATTCTAGTTAACAATTATATCCATTGCAGCAATAATATGTCAGCAGCAAGGTGTTTCTAAGGTAATGTATGGGTGTATAGGTGATGAAGATTGGAACCGTTTCCAATGGTTGTGTAAAATAGGCTAGGCGGCCCTAGCGAGACAACGAAAGCCAAAAACTCCTTGAGTAATATTTCTCATGAACCGTCCCTTAACCTACTAAGAAGATTTTTGTACTTTCACCACCTCCTTACACAGCAATGTTACCTTAGAAACCACCTTGGTCAGAACTAAATGTGATATTTCGGAATAATATGTTTGGGTATGTCAGCCAGTTGATAGAAAGACTTTTCGTCAAGGGCCCGTCCCTTTTTCCCATTTTCGAACACATAAAATGCTGATTTGGTATCAACGTGTTCATTCAAAACACTGTCTTCAAGTTTCATCTTGATCCATTTTAAATTACCAATGTAAAACCGCTTGCAAATATTCCAAGGGTTTTGATAATTAAAAAAGTTGACAACACTTTTAGGTAATTCCTGTTCAGCATCTTTGCAGATGAAAATAATTTCATCGACACTAATTTTAGCCTTAGAAATCCGTTCGAAATTGATTTCAGCCTCAAAGACAACTATTTTCTCGATATTCGCGTAACAATAAGAACGGAAGAGCCAATCATTAGAACAACGGTCCAAGGTCAGGGTTTTCACGGATTTAGGAATCACCGTTAATTTAATTTCAGGAATATCTTCTTCATGGTCCAAAAAGAATTTTAAGTGTGTCAGTTGAGGGCAGTTCATGAAATGAGCGAGGAATGAATAATTCGCTTTAGTATTGACTGCGACGCTAAAATACTTCAAGTTTTCCAACGTAGTCGGTTCACTACACGTTATATTCACATCTTGTCCATTCTCAGATTCACCAATTCCCAGTTTTTCAATTGAGTGAGGAAAAGTAAATAAATCAAAATTGCCACCGTCTTCAGGAGCTAAAAAAAGTTCATTAATGGTCATCTGCGTTGCGGGGAGCTCCTCATCTTTCATTCGCATGTGCCCAATATCCCATTTTGATGTATTCCAGTTAACTTTTTCAACGTAGGTTAAAGTCAGCCGTTCCAAACTACAATTTCCACTTAAATCAATTGTAAATGCTGTTTTGTCGTTTTCATGTAAAAATCCGTCTAAATGTATTTCTTTTGCAGAACTAAAATTGACAATATCATTTATTTGGATTCTGGATAAAGCTCCATCTTGATAAAAGTCAATGCATTCCAAGAAGAGTTTTACAGGGTGTATCTGAACTCCTGCTTCAACATTGATTCTACAGTCTGCGAGTGAAATATCCTTTATATGTTTAAGCAGGTGTAACGGAATCGCACAGTCCACTTCACAAATTAATAATTTTGTCAAGTATTTCACACCACTTTTCACCATTGGCGAGTTTGATATCCAGGGACTGATATCAAAATTTTTCACAATTTTGTTGTCCTTCATAAATTTGCCAAACGACAACGACAGTTCCTTTATGCTTTTTTGCTGCACGTCAAAAAACTTTGACAATTCATCAATCGTCCAAGGATCTCCAGAAATCTCGAATGAACTGAAACGAGCTGCTGAGTTCAGGAAGCAAGAGTTAAAATCAATGGGAAGACGACCGGGAGTTCCTTTCTTGAAACGGATCAATGCCCGACTTGTGAGCTCTTGTTTCCCAGCTGAACTCCATTCACGAGAAACAAAACGGAAACTTTTTACATCTTCAATATCCAGAAATCCGAAAATACACCTGATGATCTACATTTTGTGTTTAAACAATTTAAATTCAATTACAGGTTGCATTTAGCAACATCTTGTGAAAAAGAGATTGAAAAAACACAGGAAAATACTTACAGGACTAAGAAGCATTGGGTTTTTTCTCCCCTGCCGTGATTCGTTTGTCGTAGAGTACAGTAGAGAACACTGATCTTCTATTTTCGGTAACTCTTCCTGAAAAATAAATTCTTTCCCAGATTTCTTAGCAGGTGTATTGTTTTTTGAAGAAAGAATTGGATTGGTTCCGGTAACAGTCTGGGTAAAATTATTAGACAATGCCTCGGGATTCTTCCCCTTTTTAATTTTTTTAATCTCTGAGAATTCTTTGCTTTTGGAATTAGTTGGCTTAGCAGTCTCTGCGGTCTTACTCTTTTTCTTAACAGCATTATCTTTTGAATCAGTTTTAGTTGAATTTGGCTTTCTTGACGTAGATGCCGCTTTATTTGTCGATTTTTTAACCGCTACTGCAGCTGGAAGAACAGTCAGTGGAAATATCTTTGAAGCAGAACGAAGAATTCGCTTTGGTACAAATTCGCCAGTATTTTCAGCCTTCTTAACTTTCTTGCTTTTGTCCTCATCTTGCACTTTTGTTCCACGTTTATTCTTAACAGGGACCTTTTCTTGGTTTGCTATAATTTACAATAGAATCATGTTTTCAATTTGCTAGTATTTGTAAGATATTTTATAATTACCAAGCTTTTTAAAACTTTCTGATTACAATCTGGTTTTCCAGGGCTGAGATCCATATTTCCGCTATCTTTTGAAGTAGTCACCGTTGAATCTGACCTGGAGATAGATTCCGCTTTACCTTTCGATTTTTTAACTCCTACAGTTGGAATGGCAGCCAGAGAAAGATTTTTTGAAGAAGAACGAAGAATTCGCTTTGGTAATGGTTCTCCAGCTTCTTTTTCACCCCTTTTGTCTGCGTCTCCATTTTCCACTTTTGTTCCACGTCCATTTTTAAACGAGACCCTTTCTCGTTTCGCTACAATTTACAGAAAAATCCGTTCTTTCAATTTGCTAATATTTTCAAAACATTTTTTATACTTATCAAGTTTTTTCAAACCCCTTGATTACCATCTGACTTTCCAGATTCCAGTTCCATATCTCTTCTACTTTTAGTTGCGTCCTGCTGTTCTGCATTGGAAAGAGAAAAATATCAAATTATTACTAAAACTCCTTTTGCTGTCAATTTAATTGGTTGCTAACACTTGCAACCAAGTTGCACATTCGTTAAAAGGGAATATGGGGTTGTCGAGTTTAGACGAGTGACTCTAAAGAGGGATCTAAATGGGTATCAAAATATATAGTTCAATAAGATATTGTGAAAATGAAAAAATATGAATAATTTATTACCTGGTTGTTGTTGACGAATGATTTTTTAACCTGATTTCACCGATTAGTTTTTAAGACACCTTTGATTTACGGTTTTGCGATTAGGAACACTTTATTTGTGGTCAGTTAAAAGTCAAAAGCCAAACAAATCAACGAACCGACTTCAAGACCAACCAACAAGCAACATTTAAGATACGCATAAATGGTGAGAGTGAGCGTACCCGAGGAAATGTGCTATTCTATTAAAGAGTTGCCTGGGTAAATTGGGCATGAGGATGTCAATGGGCCAAAAGTGAATGAGTCAATAAAAAAATGCATGGGGTATCGCAAAATGATATGCCTCTGTTTTGGACAAAGTATTGAACCTGGAGAATCTAAATATTTAGTTTAAGTTAATGTTCCTGGGGTGCTTGGATAAAATTTCCAAATTTTTCGGCGTCTATTACATTGCGAGCTGCGACTTCTATAAATCAGTGAAGGTAAAAATCAGGAACTGTTTTATTAAAAACGCTGCAGGGTTTCATGTTTCTGAAAAACCTGTGTATTTTATCCACGTATCTCAGGAACACCTTTATAGCCAGATAAGCCTTTATAGCAGGAAGCCAAAATGGGTAGGCCTCTTAATTTCAAATACATTGACACATTATAAAATTTATAAGAATGGGCACAATTTTGTATTCCCAGACAGCTCTTTAAGCTAGACATGCGCGGACCCTGATAATGCAAGCGACACGGCGGCAGAATGAAAACAGACATAATAAACCATTGTAAATGCATATAAGAAATCATTAACGTTTGAGAGATTATATGGACCATACTGGGAAATTTGTGTGGATTTTGAAATTTACGTTTTCAAATGAAAGTACTTCAGGTATACGTAACTTAAGTAACTTTTTATTTCTATTGTAATTTAAATTTAAATATTTACATAAAATGAATTAAAATGGTCAATATATGCATTAAATATCATTCGCAATTAATGAACCAATGAATCTCAGAATTATTGAATCTCAAACTGATTGTACTTTCAAAATCTATTTTAACAAACTTTCCATTTTATTGAATGTCAGTGCTATTATTCATTCCATGAAGCCACAGGGAAATCTTTTGAAGAGAAAGATTTTCTTGAATTGTACTTGTGAAAGACATTTTTGGTGAATAAGTTCCCGATGCTGAATCTTTTATTTTGTAATAAAACAAAAACAGCAATTTTACCCCTACTGTAGTTTAGAAAAGTACTTAACTTTCAAATTTCTAATTTTTGATATAATAAGTCAATGCACACTAATGGCAAAGACTCCAACATTGAACACTGCATATTTGAATAAAAATCATTAATTAAACCTACACTATTTCTCCCCTTTGGCTGTAATTTAAAAAAACTAGTATAAGTAAACTGGATAATTATGATAAAATATTTCTGTACTAATTAACATCATCTACTATTTAATTTTCATATCAACAAATGCGAAGAGAAAATAAATCTAAATCCTCTAGGCTGTAATTTTATAGTAAACCAAAATATTGCATACCATAAAACATGCATGCATCATAATTGCTGAACGAAAATAAACTGTAGAAATGAATGCACAAAGGATATGACTAAAATAACTTGCAAATTAATTTTATTTACTAATATTCGAATTGATAGGACACATTTTAAATAATGTGAAACCAATTAAATTTAATTTTTTAACCATATTCGACAAATTTTTAAATTTATGATTTTGGTATTAGTTTTGGCATTGTTCATACTGATTTTAATTAAATTATGGACCGTTTGTATACGCAATGATCATAGATTTATTGTATTCCTCTATGCTTTCCTCGACCTTTTGCAGGTTTTTGGTGGATCCTTTTCAAAGGGATTCTCAATGTTCGCCTTTTCAGGTAAAGGATCTGGCTTGGGAATATTCGGATTTTTGTCAGGGTCGCCTTGAAAAAATAGAGAAAATAAAAATGATGTTATGATCAAACATTCTACCTTTCCTAAAACGTTTGTGTATAAATGGTAAATAAGTAAAGTATGGGTATGGATCATATGGTATGGATACTGTATTTAAAAAATTTTTTTTTTAATTTTATCTTACATCCATGTTTTCTGTTGATCATATACCAATCTCCTTCACTAAATCCATTTCGTTGTCCGATATTTTTTGTTTTCCCTAGGGCATTTGGATTGTTCTGTGAGAAAATGAATGAAAAAAGTTGCTACACCTTTCAGAAATTAAAATTTCGTAAATACTGAAGGGGGAGTATTAAATACACCTTATAAATAATTGGTTTATCTCATTAAAAATAATCACTTTGCCTCATATAAATACATTTACCTAATAAATATTTATCCCTTCTTAAGTATCATCACTTAGAACTGATAATATATTTTTGCCTCAAGTTTTAGTACTAATTGCTAATAATATAAACGTACTTTTGCCTAAAGTACAGTACCAAATCCTCAATTAATTAGACCTACACTTTCGGCAAACGTACTTTTCTATTAGCAATTTGTACTAATACTTGGGGCAAAGGTATATTATCAGTTCTAAGTGATGATACATGAGGCGGGATAAATATTTATTAGGTAAACGTATTTATATAAGGCAAATAGATTATTTTAATTGAGGTAAACCGATTATTTATGAGGCTCATTAAATATTAGCCAATACTGAATACCCAATACAAATGTATTATAAAAACTCCTAAGAAGTAAATTGGATACCTTGCTGGCGAAGGCGGCAAGTCCCCACTTCTTCGATCCGCAATTTGGGCAATAATGCATAATGCTGTCATAATTATAATTAAGTCCGTGGAAGCTAAACGTACATTCCTTGTTAGTGTATTCCTTGCAGGAAATATCATCTCTTGTGTACTGATCCCTCATGTCTGCAATGCAAGAGTTACATTATTGTTTGTAGAAAAATGTAATCATTTATTTTGGTTTGTATTTAACTGACAATAAAATTAATCAGTTTGCCATTGGCGAAAATCGTCAATTTACCATAAAAATAATCAGTTTATCATAATATTATGTTATTTTACCATATAAATCGTCACTCAATAGAATAAAAATTATTTTGCATTAACTAATATTGCTATTTTCATAAATTGTTGATAAAAACATAGTAAACGAATCAATAATATCGTAAAACCAGCATTATTTATGGAAAAGGCAATATCAGTAATGGCAAAATGATTATTATTGTATTGAGTGACGATTCATATGGTAAAATAATACTATTGTGATAAACTAATTACTTTTATGGTAAATTGATGATTTTCGTTTATGGCAAACTGATTACCTTTACAGTGGAACAAAATTGTAGCCAATTATTTTAGGCAATTGCCGCAATTCAAATTACCAGGGTCCATATTCTCGAAATACACTTCGATATACTCATCTCGATCAATTCTGTTATGCTCATGCTCGAATCCCATTGAGTGCATAACTTCGTGAATCATGGATCCGAACGTACATGATTTCCCCACTTTCACAGTCTAATTAAAAATAAAAATAAAAAGTTTAAAAAAAAATTAAGCTTACAATAAAAAATTAAGCTTAAAAATTAAGCTTACAAAAATAAAAAATATTGATTAGTAAATGAGAACTTATTACTTGATCCTTCCTTCGTTGAAAACCAAGTGTTGCAGAACACGCGGTGCTGGATTTTGGATTTTGTAATAATTTTGGATCCATTAAAAATCGAAGCCAATATTTGTCTTTGTTTTGATTGGCTTCACGGAATTTGACACACGTATACTTCTGTATGTAGTCTATTGCTTTTGGAATAATGTCCCTGAGGTCACCAGCTAAATAAGTAATTTGTGAATATTATGATCGGGGAAAATCAGGTAAGCCTCAAAAATAATAACTTTACCTCATAAAAATGGATTTACCAATTGAATAATAATTTACCTTAAAAATTCAACATTTTTGTGTATGAATTTTAAAATAGCTTAGAAATATTCGTAAGAAACTTTTATCTACTCTATAAAATCAAATACTATGTTCCTGATAAATCAGAAAAATGAAACACTTACTGATATTCTCTGAAATTACATACGGAATCGTATTCTTAGGCCAAGTCTCGTAGATGTCCCAACTTGCACGTGATGAAAACCGATTCAAATCCACCCACATGTCTCCTCCAATCAGTGTTAAATTGGATTCCTCCATTTCCTCTGGAAATTTGGAAATACATAATTTATTTCACAACAGAAAAAATTTAAAAGATAAAAACAAATTTTTTTGGTATTTTCTTACGCAATACTTCTGCATCTGTGCGAAAGCCTTCAGGCAAACTAAAAACTTGGTGGACCAAAAAGGTAAATAAAAAGATATATACGAAACGGACCTCCATAATCAAGTTATGAATATAAAGAAAATTCAAAGATAATCGAAAAGAATTTTTGTAGAATGAAAACTTAGGTGCTGGGCATGTCTTTAAATAGTTTTTACAACACATTCAACATAAAATAAATGTAAGTTAATAAACTAATCTAATTCGAAAAGGTACTTCTATTTTGTAACAATGAATGAAAGAAAAATAGATTGGCCTAGATTTGCAGATAATAATTTTGCCATTATTCTGTCGTCGAAATCAGGGTATGCATCATGAATAAAACATCCTTATAAAGAAAAGAAATAGGAGGACAAGCCGTATTCATGGAATTATTTCTTCAGGCAAACTTTATTTGTGAGTAACTCAAAACATACAAAAATACAAATAAAAGTTTTTATTTGTAACGGATAGAGGCCATTCATTCCACAATGGATAAAATGTACGTAACAAAGATCCCAAATGAATATTTTAGCACGGGATTTATTTTGGCAAATACTGTGTGTACTTAAATCATCACAATCGGTTTTATTGAGGTTTTCAAATGAAAATGCTTAACATACTTTATAAGTTTGTAACTTAAATTCTTGTATGGTTATTGGAGCAGACTGTCTGGTGGCTTTATCGCATTTAAATAAAAATGAAAGTTGAATGAATAATTCTTCCACAACAAACGTCTTTATTGAGCAAGGTTGAATAAACTTTTTTCCATTGAGTCAATTTTCTACATTCAATCAGTCAAGATGTTTTAATTTTCTTGTTCATTAATTTCCCTGATTCGAAAGCTTTTTGAGAAGGAAAGAGCAGCCAAGAAAGCAATTATTTCTACATTCGTATTAAAATTTAGTTTTGTTTACTAACTTAAACTTTTAATAAAATGCACCCACTTCAAACATAGTTAATTATAGTTAATTGAAAATATATGGTTAATCTAATTTAAATTATGTAACCTTAATTCTAACTAATTTTAACCGTAATTAACTAACAGTTTTTGGAAAGTAGGATCATGTTCTCTTCAAAACAATTAGATTCTTGGTTAGTTTTTAGGAAATCGCTGCCACTTATTTACAATGCTTTGGAAATTAGGCCCCTAATGTAGCCACGGTGAAAACGATATAAAGTAATAGAAAACTGTAGCTATTATTCAATTCAATTCAACTTGCCATTCCATTATTTCGCCATTCATCCTTTCTGCAAATAAGGACAAGTCTCCCTTGCATAATTCAAAAAAGGTTTTCGGGTCAATAGCTTTTCCTGTGCCTTCATGTAATAAATAATATCCTGATTGTCGGTCCAGATGTCTGGAGATACTGGAATCCTTGAACTCCTCTGCTCGCCAACTAATCCGATCCAATTGCAGTTCTCGGAATTTCCTTGTCCATCAAATTAGTCAAATCTACTGGTTTGTATGAATTATAAATAACGAGTTGTTTTGTGTGGACATGAGGCAACATTTCCAACACTTCAGTCATAAGGAATTTATACAGAACCAGTTTTTCCAAATGAATCAGTCCACCCAGTAATCTTATTATTCCATTTCCTTTTTCTATTCCCAAGGTTTCGAATCTTATTCGGAAGAGATCCTCATCCACTTCTTCCATTCCACCGAATAAGGAAATTAATAATATTTGGTCGCGATATTTAGACGAATAAAGAGAGTTGCCCAATAACAAATATTTTAAGTTTGGCAAATCAATTATTCCTCCGCTCGCAAATAAATTCGTGTCCATTAGTATCAGTTTTTCCAGTGATGATGGAAGTATGGACAAATCCAATGAAAATGTTCGTATTATTGCCTGTTTGATGTTCACACTTCCATTGCCTGATTTCAAACTCACCACATTCATCCAATCTAAACGAAGATACTCCAAGTTGGCAGATTCCTCACTCAGGTCAATCGACAGGGTTGTCTTGTCAAGGTAACAAACGAGTTCCAACCGCTTCATTTTATGGAAATCGACGAATTCATTGACTTTCGTGTTCGATAGTTCTTGCTTGTTCTGCACAATGGAAACATTCCACAATTCCAATTGTCTCGGGGAAATTTTATTCTCAGAATCCACATTTAACCAACAGTGCCCCAGACTCACATTTTCCGCAGAGGAAATGGATTCCAATGACAAAAGTATAGGTTGTTCCTTATCGCAAGTGATTTCCACTCTTCTGAGTTTCTTTGGAAGCCAATCACTAATATCAATGAAATCCTTGTTTCCTGCATTTCCATTTTTAAACTGCATTCCATCTAAATCTAAAATTAACTCTTGCAAATCATTTGGGAGTTGAATAGATAAATCAATAGAACAATAATCTTGTAATGTTATTTTCTTTGTGCTCCCTTCCAATACAAATTTGAACATATAACGGGAATCATTTTTGGTAAGAGTATAATTGGACTGGATAAAATTTGAATTGAGAATTTCCAACAATGAGGTCATCATTTCTCCAGAATATATCATTATAAATGACTTTCTCTCTTCCATTATTTCTTGCATTCTTTCTTTGTTACCCATTGTCCAGTGAGATACCAACAAGTGACCTCCAACTAAGGACTTTGTCACCACTTCCCCTGGCCAATTCAACAGTCCAAATTTAATATTGTAATAATCCATTTCTTCTTTAATTACTTTTTTGTATAATTTCTCCAGAACTTTGATTCCATCTTCCAGCTGTCCATTCATCTCCAGACAACTTGCAAAATTGAATTTCGATTCAAATGTTTCTTTTTCTTGGTCAATGAAGTTGGCCAACAGTACACATTCCTCAAGTCTCTTTTCCTTTACTAATCTCTCTAATATCCCTTGAGTGTACACCAATTCATTTCGAACTTCTGGTAATTTTGTTCTCAATTTTTCGTCAGCATATTTGGTAAATGGGAGTACTTTGTAGTCGGCGTCTCCTTCACAACAAAGAATCTTTCTCAGCGCTTCCGTTTCGTCGCACTTGCACAAAGTTCCGGAAGATGCGTCTTTACTAACCGGGTTCTCAGGGTCGCAGCCAGGCAGCAAATACCAGCCTCCGCCCAAAATGACTCGCAGGTTCTCGCACTTTTTGCAGTTTCTTTCCTTTTCTTTGGTGTTGTGACGAATCACTTTTTGTAACCATGGGTGGATACTGACTTCAGACTCTTCAAAGAATCTTGATTCTTCGTTGAATTCCTTTTCTTTAAAAATGAATGAGTATTTCGCCAGCAATTTCATTGCTTTTCTTAGATCGGTGATCTCGCATTTCAATACTTTATGAAATAAAAGGTCAGAAACGTTATCTGACCGCAGATAACCGAAAACTGTAATAATGTCTTGCGCAATATCACCATATTTCTCGCTTCTAATTAGCTCTAAACTAATGCTGACACTTGCATTGATTATCTTCTCTTGATCGTCGAATATTTCATACGTATTCTTACAATCAGCTGTTGATAACTTTTCAATGTAATTTTCCAAATCAATTTTTCTAGTATTCAAGGCTGCAACGGCCAATTGCTTTGCTAAAGTAACGTTCCCCAACAATGGACACAATTCCTTCAGTTGCAATTCCGTGTATTGTATTTCAAGGTTCTGTTTAAAGAAGTCCATACTTTCTTGTTCACAAGAAATTATTTTTTCATTGTCAGTCTTAATGCATAAGTTGTCATTTGATGCCGTGTCCAAATATCTGTCCTTGTACTTTGAAAGAATAATAGTTCCAAAGGTCACAGAAAAACAAATGATTGCAATAAAATACATTTTCCACGTTTTCTTCTGCCACAACGTCAATATTCGTGGATATTTTTTAGTTTTCTATCACAAAGTATAAAATATGCTGTATGGTCAATATATACTGTAAAATTAAATTAATGGGTTTTAAAAATTGGTAAATAAAGTTTCTACTTACAATAATATCATTTTCTGATATTATTTCGTGCACCAGTTTTGCGTCCACGTTTGTTAAATTCGTTGCTAAAAATCCCCGGTTGGACCGAATTCCGTCACCCATTTCTCTTGAATTGCAATACAAAAGGAAACTATCAAATATTGCTACTTGTGAAATAATTTTACATGATATAGTTGATTTAACAAATTCCTCAATTGTAATTTCACGGTTAGAACTTTAGTTTAGGTGTCTCAATATTTGTAAAAAAGAAAGAACAGAGCATTATCTTACCAAATTGTTGATTTATTCAGAAATTGTGATGCTGATAGGTTTTGTGAGATTGTCAGGAAATTCAAAGATGAGAATGGTTTAATGTGTTACAATATATTTAACAAAATACAATTAAAAAGTTGGACGACTGAATAAAGGCGATAATTCTTTATTTCATACCGCAGAGAATGTTGATCTACTATGTTGACCTACTCCAATTCCCGATCGATATTTTCGTTAAATCTTACGGAAGTGCATCTCTATGTGCATCATGTGCATGAAATGAAGAAATGGTAGCGGTGTTCTATACGTACCTATAATTCCTATGCAGAATCCAATATATAAACACTTTTTGTTTGAAAATGCTGTATTTTAATTCTTGCTCTTACGCATGGCGCTTATTATTTAAAGGCTAACATTTGAATTTCCGATTAGATAAAGCTGAGAAAGTACTTAAAGCAAATGTTCATGGATTACTAGAATTTGTATCTTCCAGAGATATCCTGAATTACTTAATACAAGAAAACAAAATCGGTGAATCGGTTGTTGTAAGCGGATTCATTGACCAAGAAGTATTTAAACACAAATACAACAAAATTCAATTATGCCATTTGTCTGGAGATGAATGGACAGATGGAGGAGAGTATCAAAGCTCTGAAAGAATTGTATAAACGACAAATAGAAGAAATGGATTACGAAGATGACAATGTGGAAATGGGACTGTTGAGGTTGAATCGAGAAGTGTCCAAGGAATTAGTTGGAGGTCACTTGTTGGTTTCTCACTGGAAAATGGCCAACAAAGAAATACTGCAAGAAATACTGGAAGAGAGAAAATCTTTTCAGATGATCAGTTCAGAAAAAATGATGATTACATTGTCCATAATTTTCAATTCGAATTTAATCCAGTCCAACTGTTCTGTTACAAATGATGGACCGCTGAAAACAATTGTATTTGATGGGGACACAAAGAAAATACAATTAAAAAAGTGTTGTGCTGACTTGCATATTCCAATTCCAAAGGATTTGCAGGAATTAGTTTTAGAGGAAATGGCATTCATGGATAGAGATTCTAAAGACGGAAATCTGATTGATATCGGTGATTGGCTTCCAAAGAAACTCAACACATTAAAAATGTTTGTTTCTGTGGATTTTCTAGCTCGATTGGCCTTGAAAGGAAATCGAAGGTCGTCAATAATTATGTCTTCGGATTCCATTTCCTCTATTGAAAATATCACTCTTAAGAATTGTTCATTGAGTTTGGATTCCGGGAATCGAATCTCCCCGAGACAATTGTCCTTAGAGAATGTTTCCTTTGATAAGAATGGCCAAGAGTTATCAACTGTCGAAATCAATGAGTTTATCGATTTCCGTAAAATGAAGCAGTTAGTCCTCAGGCCTTATATGACGAAGAATCTATCAATAGATTTGAGTGAGGAATCCGCGGACATCGAATATCTTTTCTTCTATAGGGTAAAAGTGCTGAGTTTGAAATCGGTTAATGGAAAAGTCAACGTAAAAGAAGCCATATTATTAAACTGTTGGGTGGACTTGTCCGTTCTTCCACCATCACTCGAAAAACTCGGACTTTTAACTTACGAAAAAGTAGGTGCGACTAGAGAAATAGAGTTGCCAAATTTAAAATATTTACAGTTGAAAAACTTTTCTTTTTTGTCTCATTTCCGTTCACTACAATTCACTTCCTTGCACTTAAGTGAGGTGAAAGAAGTGAATGTGGATATCGTCCCAACAAGTGTCAAAATTATGCAAATAGATAGAAATAAAACCATAAGATTAATTGGTGGAGTGATTCATTTGGAAAAACTTGTTTTGGTTGAATTTCCTATGAATGAAGTGGAGAAAATGTTGGTTCATTTCCAACTTAAACAACTTGTCCTCTCTTCGTCATGCAAACCAGTTGATTTGATTCAGTTGATGGACAAACAAATACGGACAATTACAATAGGAAGAGTTCATTGGGAAGGGGAGGATTTCCGGAATTCCAGTATCTCCAAACAAGTGGACAAAAAATCAGAATATTATTTATTTCACAGAGGCGCAGGAAAATGTATTGAATGGGAAGAATTTGAAGAAATGCTCTAACAAAAGTTTGACATCTTAGAACCCTAATATCTTGTTGGAGACTGGAAAATTCTTAGAAGATCTTATCATAAAACTAGTGTATTAGCATTTAAACAGCTATGCGTGAGTCATTTTTGGCTGCCTGGAATGTAATAGTAAATACCCTTTCATATGTTGTAGCAAAACAAATTAGAACTGCCCTTGGTTTCTTTTGATCTTCTTGAGAGTTTTGTCCCTGAACAATATTGATAATTACAACGAAATTGGAAGCAGCATAGTTTAAGCCCAACAGTCTCGGCAAATCCGCTATTTGTATTGCTTTTCTTGTTATTCATTTGGAAATCCACTTTTTATAATGGAGGAAAATACCACGAATTTTCCTTCTGTTCGATATATTCCAGGTCATCCCAAAGTTTTCAATCATATTTCTTGAAGAAGCAACCTTTAGTATGAATTACTGCCGACTTGACGCAAAAACCCATGGGATTTGCTTTTAGGTCTTTCGTTTACACGGAAAACATCAAATCCCATGGTATCTGATTTTCATACCAGAGTCATAATCAGAGAAATAATGATAGTTTACAGCTATACTTAACAAATATGCTCATGTTTGAGGTAATTTTAGTTTTTATCTGCAGAAGACATGATTTCTGTAGACGTATTCCTTCGATTATGAAATCAAAGTTGCCAAATTGATTAAAAAACGTTTTTTAATATCATATTTTCTCATATTTTCAGCTTATTCTCATATCTGTGTGATTCGCATGTAAAGGGTTTATTTTAATGGAAATACTACACACTCTTGATTATAATGCGTGGGAATTGCATTTATACAAATTGGTCTTCATCAGCAGGGATGCAAAAACCCATGGGCTTTTATCTAAAACCCTCCACCCATGGATTTTTGGGTTTTTGGGTTTTTGGTCTACAAAAATAATGTAATATTCTGTGTATATGACTTAATATTTATTCTGTTTTGAGTCACAAAGTCTTAATATGATGAAAAATGATAGTTTTTAACTATTATTGTCAAATATGTTCATATTTTTCAAGATAAATTGTAATTTGTTATGAAAATTACGGTGGGTTTTACATTCCCTCCTAGCAAACAGAAAATCCCTGGGTCGGCATCCTTGTTCATCAGAAATGACTCAGTGTGAGTTTTCTTGTGTGCTAAAATTCCTTACTAATCTTAACAGAGCAAAGAATAAGAGTAGTCAATAATTAACCATTCTGTTATGCGCTTGTTAAAAGCAGTTTCGAGTACCATTTGTACACTTAATATATAACGCAGATAAATAATAACTCTTTCATAATGCTAATAAACAGAATTGTCGAAATTTCCATTACAATTTCATTTTTCAAATTTTCAACTGCTAAACTGGAAGCCAGCACTGTAGCCGAAGGAGCTTGCATCTTTCCTCAACTAGCTCCATTCCTTAATCCTTTTTGGGTAAGTCATATTTACATAAAATCTTATAAATAACGTGAATTCTAGTTCCTTTTAAAGTAAAGTCGATTTGGGTCTGAAACTGGCAATAAAATGTTACTTTTAATTTACTGCACATTCCTTTCCAATAATTCCTGTTTATGAATGGTGTAAACTGCACCTATGATAAAACTAATTCATTTATGCTTACATTTACATAAATGCCAGTTTGGTGTGAGGCGGACCTATTTCATACCTGTGGCAAGCGAATATTGTTTCAGGAATTACGCTGAAGTCCTTTTGGGAAGACCTCCAAACAATGCAGGAGAATTAGAACGAATGTGTCTTAAAGTATTTATATCTGGCTCAAGGGCAAGAACTTATGGCTACAACCGAGTCATAGATCAATCATGTTCTCTAACCCCGAATTGTCCGTCATGATTGGATTTCTTCACACCATGTGGCAACGCCGCGAAGCGGCGTTGACACAGGGTGTGAAGAAATCCAATCACTAGGACAATTACGACTAAACGCGCACGTTTCGACTGCACTTTTGTTAACACTGTACGTTGATGGTTTAGCTTCGTTCTCGCTTCGCTCGAACTACGCTAAACCATCAACGTACAGTGTTAACAAATAGTGCAGTGAAACATGCTGTTTAATCAACAATTTCATCCGAACGTTTAACCCGGGTCAACTTGTTTGTAAGGTGGATAATGCCTCACCAGGCACGCGAATTTCGCTTTTCGGTAATTTTAAGCTACTTATTTTTCTTGTCCCAAAAATTTGCAAAGAAAAAAATTACGACCTACAAAATTCCTATACTTACAAATTTCAAAATCCAAAAACTTTGCTACAATGTACATATATAATAATCACATTCATATCCCTATGAATTGGTATTATTAATTCATTTTTTGCTTTCGATTTTTACAGATGACTACATGGACAATGTAGTGATGACGGACAATCGGAACTTTGCTGTGTACGTACGCTGTGTTAATGGAAAGAGAGATTACAAAGTTCTCAGTATCGTTCCAGAAATTCCAGACGCGCTTTTTGTACAAATTAGAGATAAAATAACAAGTTTGGGATTCAACCCGGACCTAATTCGCAGACTTACATGTAATGGTCTTTCCGGAAGTATCTAATCAATACAGTGTTTGTTAAATGTGGAGATTTTATTAAAAAAAGTTAATATTCAAACAAAACATTCATAACCATATTATTATAATGGGAATATAAATAAAAGCGTTTTGTTTGCAGCAATTATGTCAAATAGGTACTAAATTATACGAGGTACAAGACTACTTAGAAATAGAATACGAATGAAATGGATATGTTACCGCAAATATGTTCAATCCGGAATTTTGCAAGATTTCTAGGAACTTTGTAAAATTGTATTCATTTCTTGAGTCTTAACTTTTTTGAAATAAATTATTTTTCAATAACGTTTCCATTAAAATTCTGATATTTGATTTCTCTTGTAATTCTACCCCAAACTGTACCCCAACTCATGCTACCTCATCCCTCAACATTATCGAAAAATAATCTTAAAAACATCGCCCAGCCGTTACAGAAAGCGAGCCACAGTATAAAAATAACTGTTTGAGATATAATTGTACATATTGAGAAAAACACATAGGAAGTATAGGAATTAATGTTGTAGGATAGGAGGAGGCCGAGAGAGAGGATCGAAGATGAGACGGCAAAAGGTAATTTACCACCAAACATTTCTGTTTGGAGTCGACGGCGTAGCCACACTGCTACATGGTAAACGCTGAAAGGAGAAGGAACTTAGGAAGCCTAAGTTCTTCTCTCATGGGCTTCGCTCCCTCTGGCGCTCTCCAGGGTAGGTAGGGGGGTGTAGGAAAGTGGAGGATGAGTTGTGTCGGAGCGGAAGATTACAGGTGGCGCTCAGTGCCGCTGAGTCGCTGTCACACTGTGTCTCGATTCCTACTCATAGACACACAACACTTGTAGGATAGGTAAGTGTAGTCATATCAGAGGTAAAGTGTACTGCTTTGCCCGATGCGAGACTGGGAGGCATACATAGGTACAGCGCTACTAAGGTAGATGTACCTGTGCCTATCTAACCCAAACGCATCTTGAGAAAAACACATAGGAAGTATAGGAATTAATGTTGTAGGATAGGAGGAGGCCGAGAGAGAGGATCGAAGATGAGACGGCAAAAGGTAATTTACCACCAAACATTTCTGTTTGGAGTCGACGGCGTAGCCACACTGCTACATGGTAAACGCTGAAAGGAGAAGGAACTTAGGAAGCCTAAGTTCTTCTCTCAATATTCAAATTAAATAATTTGTCATAGCAATGGAAAATTTAATTTTTCATTGAAACGCAAAAATTTTGTATTTTACCATGGAAACTCAAAATGAATTAATTATTTTCAAGAAAATTTGAAAATATTAAATTTTGAAATGGTAACTGAAAGTAGAAGTATTGGTAGAAGCAACAAAAAATTAATTTGGCGCTTCCCACAAGTAGAAACATCCGCAAAAGTTAGCTTACTGCTTCATAAAGTAGGAAAAACTCAAAAAGTCAGCCTACTGCTTCATAAGGTAGGAAACAAGCAAAAAGTTAGCTAACTTCTTCATAGAGTAGGAAACCCGCAAAAAGTTAGCAAACTGCCTCATAGAGTAGGAAACACTCAAAAAGTTGGCTTACTGCTTCATAAAGTAGGAAATACCCAAAAAGTTAGCTTAGCGCTTCATAAAGTAGGAAATACCCAAAAAGTTAGCTTAGCGCTTCATAAAGTAAGAAACACCCAAAAAGTTAACTTAGCGCTTCATATGGTGAAAGACCCCCAAAAAGTTAGCTTAGCGCTTCATAAAGTGGGAAACAACCAAAAAATTAGCTTAGCGCTTCATATGGTGAAAGACACCCAAAAAATTAGCTTAGCGCTTCATATGGTGAAAGACACCCAAAAAGTTAGCTTACCGCTTCATAAAGTGGGAAACACCCAAAAAGTTAAGCCCTATTTGAGTGTCTTATTCAATATAAAGTGGAAACGGAGTAAAATATTTTTTACTATCCCGCTAACAAACTACTAGAAGCGGTGTAAGATATTTCAGTACCCAAAACCCCATTTTCATATCTTATAGCTTACAAAGTGAGCGCTTGTAATCTCCGAAAGGGACGGGGTGACCACTCCCATTTTAAATAGGGTTCCTAACTAGGCCGAGATGAGTCCAAATCCGAGGTTTTATCCAAATCGGTCAATGCCTTCAAGAATTATGGTGTTCACATACGTACATACATACGCACAGACAATAATAAGTGAGCCTCTGGCTCGCTAAAAAGTTATAACTATAATTGAATTAAATGTTACAAAGACATGTCAGTTTGTAATGTAAGGGTTATTTCTTTACAAACATAATCTAGCATTTAAAGATGTCACTGTGCATGTATCGACTAGGTATTCTATATTCCATGCCACATACGTGTGACATGGAACCTATCGGGCCAAATATGCTCTATGCGTATTCCTGCGAATGGTTAAGAGTGTTTCTCGCCGGGTTCTATTCCCTATCAATCTTCGATTATGCCAATAAATATGAATTAAGTAATATTGTAAGAGTAATAATAAATATGTTACGGTAATGATATTCTTAGTTGTGCCGAAATGTCCAATGAATCCAATGTAAGTCCGATTTAGTGATAACAGAATAAGTAATAGTTCAGGTTTAATCCACAGTTTGGTTACTAAAATAATAAGTACAATAGAACAGAATAACAGTGGTAATCACACCAAGGTAAAAGTTTAGAGTAGTAGACACAGCGCCCGCCTTAGAAATGTGAGGCCCCCGGCAGAATGGCGTAAAATATAGAAGCAATATTAATATTATCTGCGCGAAATTTTTTTTTTCGATTTTAACAAATTGTCATTAATTTTCATTGATTTTGAGCATCAGTATTTTGCATTTACTAAAAAAATACAAAAAATGTTAATATTATCTGCGCGAAATGCAAAATTTCTTACAATTTTGAGAAACGGATCTACATTTTCATTGACATAATGTGCACGGTTTTTCCAGTTCTTTATTTGTCAAATCTAGAAACAAAGAGTTTTCCATAAAAAGCAATTTGCTACACACAAGCATGATTTTCAAAACCATGATGTTTGGCTTACGTATTGGGAAAGTAGTTGAATTATCAACGTGCAGCGTAGGAATGAACACAGTTAGATAATTTTGCATTTTCAACTTTATTCGCGTTGATTTTTAAGATTATTATTCTGTTTCTAGGTGTATGACTTGTGCCGAAATTAGAAAGTTTTGAAAATAGAAATGTGGACGGTTTCTGTAGTTCTTTATTTGTCAAATCTAGAAACAAAGAGTTTTCCATAAAAATCAATTTGCTACACACAAGCATGATTTTGAAAACCATGATGTTTGGCTTACGTATTGGGCAAGTAGTTGAATTATCAACGTGCAGCGTAGGAATGAACACAGTTAGATAATTTTGCATTTTCAACTTTATTCGCGTTGATTTTTAAGATTATTATTCTGTTTTTAGGTGTATGACTTGTGCCGTATTAGGAAGTTTGCAAAATAGTAATGCGGAGTTCTGTCATCATTTCTGTATTTGTCAAATCTAGAAACAAAGAGTTTTCCATAAAAATCAATTTGCTACACACAAGCATGATTTTAAAAACCATGGTGTTTGGCTTACGTATTGGGAAAGTAGTTGAATTATCAACGTGCAGCTTCGGAATGAACACAGTTAGACAATTTTGCATTTTGAACTTTATTCGCGTTGATTTTTAAGGTTAGTATTCTGCTTCTAGGTGTATGACTTGTGCCGTATTAGGAAGTTTTGAAAATAGTAATGTGGACGGTTTCTCCAGTTCTTTATTTGTCAAATCTAGAAACAAAGAGTTTTCCATAAAAATCAATTTGGGACACAACCATGATTTTAAAAACCACGGTGTTTGGCTAACGTATTGGGAAAGTAGTTGAATTATCAACGTGCAGCTTCGGAATGAACACAGTTAGATAATTTTGCATTTTCAACTTTATTCGCGTTGATTTTTAGGATTATTATTCTGTTTCTAGGTGTATGACTTGTGCCGCATTAGGAAGTTTGCAAAATAGTAATGCGGACGTTCTCATATCATTTCTTTATTTGTCAAATCTAGAAACAAAGAGTTTTCCTTAAAAATCAATTTGCTACCCACAAGCATGATTTTGAAAACCATGATGTTTGGCTAACGTATTGGGAAAGTAGTTGAATTATCAACGTGCAGCTTCGGAATGAACACAGTTAGATAATTTTGCATTTTGAACTTTATTCGCGTTGATTTTTAAGATTATTATTCTGTTTCTTCAAAAATCTCCCACTTGAATATGAGTAAAATATTTTATTTGTGGAGATGAATCTTCCCTAATCCTTATGCCAAGAAAGAATGCAGATAATTTGACTTTTCATTAGTTGTTTTATTTTGAGCGACTGCAGTTTCGTTTTCCTCTACGGGCTCACTATACATATTACAACAAACAACATTTTCATTTAGTCAAATTGCCACTTTAGATTTATATAGTTAAAAAAACTTTTCGTTATTACATACATAATATGCCTTCCATTTTTATGTGTTATGAATTACAATAATAAGTACCTTAAATTATTCCAACATATTTCATATCGTGCTTAAAGTGCACACGTCAGTGCTTTCTTATTACAAGTGTACCTAAAGTAAAAATAAACAAAAATTACCCAAAATATGACAAGTGTATTCTGCACAGGAGACTACATTACACATAACTTTCTAGAAAATACTATGTACATAAACCATTAAAAGGGTATAACAAGTTATCAAAAACACTAACCTTTATGGGCACAGACAGACGTTATGAGTTTAGCAGTTTAAAATTTATTGCTTAAAAATTATTAAAGTTAACATTTTGGAGTAAGACTCTGTACAATTGTTCCTACTTTGTAAACTAACCTTTCCCACCCTATTTGGCGCTTACTTATGGCTTTGTATAATAATACCCCATGTCCGAGTTAACCCTTGAAAGTTTTACAATTTGCAAAAGTGGAGCTTTAGTTTACTTTTGTATGAAACTAGAAACACTATTTACTTTGCTGTACGCTACATTTATCGATAATTTAGTAATTGCTTCTTTATATTTGGTTTCAGTGTACTTAATCAGGTTATTAAAAATTTCGTTCTTAAAAATCTCACTCAAATTTGGAATACTCTTATAAAATGGTAATGTTAGATAAATTTTATTTCTGCAGAATTGTTCCTGAAAGTAAACTCCGCTTATGTTGTATTTGCTAAGGATCTCCGGAGTATGTATTCTGAGATTTGCAACTAAGAGTTCCTTTTTAGGTTGCAGTACACTTTCTCTTGTAACATCCGTCAGTTTTATGATGCTGTCATTTATCATTTTAATTGGATACCCTCTGCTAAGGAATTTTTGCAGCTCTTTGATTATTTCTACGTTAGCTTCATTGCGATTTGAGTAACATCGTAGTATTCTAATACCGGCTGAATATGGAAGTGATTGTTTTATGTGCTCGGGATGATTTGATAAGTAATGAAGATATTGATGCTTTGATATTTCTTTCCGATAGATCTTCGTTTCGATTAAGTTGTTTTCTTTTATAGATACTGTCAAATCCAGAAAGTTAATGTTTTCGTGGTTAAATTCATGTGTGAATTTTAAGAAGTTGTGCTGTAGCATATCATTAATGTAAGCATCCACGTCGCAAACGTCTGTAACATCTAGTATGATAAATATGTCATCGATAAATCTGGCTCGGAATTTAATTTCAGGTCTGTTTTCAAAAATATTGCGGATTTCTTGTGATACTGTAATGTTACTAATTACTACGCTTGAGCTTGATCCCATGGGTATGCCGTTGATTTGTTCGTAGTACAAATTGTCAAATTTTACAAAATTACCATAAAGACTCCAGTCTAATAATTTACTTAATTGCACTGTAGATATTTCGAAGGGATAAGTCACTAGATGCTTATTGCTTTCAAATGTCTCTAAGCATCTTTGTTTGCATACTGTAATCGGTAAATTCGGGTAAAGTGATTCAATATCAGCAGTAAGTAGTAGATATTTTCTTGAGGGGTTTAGTGTTATTTCATTCAATCTTAAAATGAAATGAGTAGTGTCAATAATAACATCTTCCATTAAATTCATGATTGGTTGTAAAATATAATCCACAATTTTAGAGATATTTCTATTAAAACATTTTGTGTTGCTACTAATAGGTCTTGTCTTGGGAAATCCGATGAATGGTTTGTGTACTTTTGGAAGCAAATAGAATTTGGCTGCGTCATAATTCTTGTCCACTAATTGTTTAAGTTTAAACTCTTCTGGCATGCTTGTATTACTGGCGAAAATATAATCAATCGTGTTTTCTGTTTTCATTAAGAAATGTGCTTTCGTAGAAGGTATATATGTATTTAAATTTTCCAGATGTATCAGTCCTGCATCATTGTAGTCTTTTCTATACATAATACAATTACCAGCATTTTTATCTGCCGGTTTTATTATGAGGTCGTTTTTAACTTGGTCATTTTTGAATGCAGATAAAAACTGTTCTGATAAAAAATAAGCATCTGAAAGCAATAAGCATCTAGTGACTTATCCCTTCGAAATATCTACAGTGCAATTAAGTAAATTATTAGACTGGAGTCTTTACGGTAATTTTGTAAAATTTGATAATTTGTACTACGAACAAATCAACGGCATACCCATGGGATCAAGCTCAAGCGTAGTAATAAGTAACATTACAGTATCACAAGAAATCCGCAATATTTTTGAAAACAGACCTGAAATAAAATTCCGAGCCAGATTTATCGATGACATATTTATCATAATACTAGATGTTACAGACGTTTGCGACGTGGATGCTTACATTAATGATATGCTACAGCACAACTTCTTAAAATTCACACATGAATTTAACCACGAAAACATTAATTTTCTGGATTTGACAGTATCTATAAAAGAAAACAAGATGACGGGATTCCAAATGAAATTTGGAAATATCTTGGAAATGCTAAATTCTCTCTTCTAGATTGCATCAATGCTTTTTGGAGGAAAGAAAGCTTCCCAGAAAAATGGGCTGAAATAATAATTTCTCCAGTCTTTAAGAAAGGGGACCGAAAAGATCCAAAAAATTATCGACCAATTTCTCTTGCAAATACTGTTCTGAAGCTGGTTACTTCAATGATGGCCGCCCGACTCAGCCTTTGGTGCAAGAAAAACAACAAATCATCCGACCTACAAGCAGCCTACAAGAAGGACACTGGATGTGAAGACAATATATTTCTACTGAGTGCCATAATACAAAAAACTATTTCTAAAAACGGAAGAAAACTTTATGCATTATTTATCGACTTGTCAAAAGCGTTTGACACAATTTGCCATGACAAACTCTGGAAAAAGTTAGAAAATTTAGATATCAGTTCCAAATTTATAAGTGTTGTAAAAAATATCTACAGTAATGCTAAGGCTAAGGTTAGAACATCTGCTGGAGAGAGCGAGTTTTTTGAAATCCAAAAAGGAGTTTTGCAAGGGGAAACGCTTAGTCCTATTTTATTCACTTTATTTTTAGAGGATCTAATCGACACTTTAAATAATTCAAACATACCGGCAGTCCACCTCGGTCATCGAAAAGTTCACATCCTTTTATACGCTGATGATATGGTCGTGTTCTCATATAACCCTATTCATCTCCAAGAGAAAATTAATATTCTAAGCAATTATTTTAAAGAAAATGATTTACAGGTTAACCTTGGTAAAACAAAAATTCTTATATTTAGAAAAAGAAAGCCACTTGCGTTTTTGCCGAAGTTATTCTGGGAAGATAAGCACATTGAAATTGCTGACAATTACATGTACTTAGGTGTCCCGTTTAATGCAGTATACAAAATAAGCGACCCAGCGGATCATTTTGTACGAAAAGGTAAATCTGCGGAATCATCTTTATTTAAATTGTTTTATTCATCGAAACTAAAAAAATTTAAAAATCACGTACAGCTATATGAATCCTTAGTTCGTTCAGTACTGACATATGGGGTTTCAATTTGGGGGCTCAGTTCAATGGATAAATTAGAAGCATTCCAAATAAATTTTTTACGGCGATTATTTTGCGTACCAAAATGGACGCCTCACTGGCTTTTTAGAATTGAAACCTTAGTAACCCCAATACAAGAATTTATTTTTAAAAAGATAATAAAATTCTGGGCTACAATTTGTTCTAAGCCTAGAGACAGTCTATTATTCCAAGCTCTAGTAGAACTTAAGTCTTTACCTGGTAAAAACTGGTTTACACAACTTACAAACTTGTTATCAGAATATGATTTAAATGAACTACTAAACGTCAGTCAAGAGTTTTCCTACACAAGAGATACACTAAATAACATAATAAGGAGTTGTCAATCAAAAATTAAGGACAAAATTATGTCCTCAGATATAATTAACATGAAAAAAAGTACAAAATTAGCTTCTTACTGTTCAAGAAAAACACACATTTTAAGGCAACAGTACCTAGAATGGGATATTCCTTGGGCAATGACTAGGCTAATATTTCAATTAAAAGCAGATTTTAATCACATAGCACCTGTAGGCAAAGGGTTATCTTTAGGAGCTATTCAACAAATGTATTATCCAACTGAAAACGGAGAGTGTAAATTATGTAATTTAAAAGAAATAGAAAATGTCCATCATATAATGCAAAAGTGTCCACACTACGCAGCTCTTAGGAGCACCTTACTTACTACTCACGAAAATGTAAACATTTACAGTGTAAGCAGTCCCGAGATGGCAAAGAACATTTATATCTACTGGAAAAACGTAAGCAAAATTCGAGATATGTATCTTCAAGAATCAGATTTCTGTAGCTAAGTTTTATACTATAAGCTAAATACATTATAACAGACAAAAACACCACCATGACAAACAATACAATTATCTGTAACATAAACTAACACAAAAAATAAGCACAACTCTATTCTATTATAAGCATAAGTATAAAGTATAAATAAGCATAAATGTAGTCTAATATAAGCATAATTCTAAGTTCTAAACTATCACAAACAACTTTTATCTACTACCACCATAATCTTACTCTATTATAACTTCAATCTCCACTCGCTATACATTATAATTACTATGTAAACAAATACAGTACAGAGATGTAAAGGCCGAAGGCCAAATCGTCGAAGAATAAAATCTTATCTTATCTTATCTTATCTATCTTATCTATAAAAGAAAACAATTTAATTGAAACGAAGATCTATCGGAAAGAAATATCAAAACATCAATATCTTCATTACTTATCAAATCATCCCGAGCACATAAAACAATCACTTCCATATTCAGCCGGTATTAGAATACTACGATGTTATTCAAATCACAATGAAGCTAACGTAGAAATAATCAAAGAGCTGCAAAAATTCCTTAGCAGAAGATATCCAATTAAAATGATAAATGACAGCATCACAAAACTGAAGGATGTTACAAGAAAAAGTGTACTGCAACCTAGAAAGGAACTCTTAGTTGCAAATCTTAGAATACATACTCCGGAGATCCTTAGCAAATACAACATAAGCGGAGATTACTTTCAGGAACTGTCATGCAGAAATAAAATTTATCTAACATTACCATTTTATAAATGTATTCCAAATCTTAGTATGATTTTTAAGAACGAAATTTTTAATAACTTGATAAAGTACACTGAAACCAAATATAAAGCAGCAATTACTAAATTATCGATAAATGTAGCGTACAGTAAAGTAAATAGCATTTCTAGTTTAATACAAAAATAAACTAAAGATCAATTTTTGCAAATTGTAAAACTTTCAAGCTGGGTAAACTCGGACATGGGGTATCATTATACAAAGCCATAGGTAAGCGCCAAGTAAGGTGGGAAATGTTAGTGTACAAAGTGGGATCAATTGTACAAAGTCTTTCACCAAAATGTTAACTTTAATAATTTTTAAACAATAAATGTTAAACTGCTAAACTCATAACATCTGTCTGTACCCATAAAGGTTAGTGTTTTTGATAACTTATTATACCCTTCTAATGGTTTATGTACATAGTATTTTCTGGAAAGTTATGTGTAATGTAGTCTCCTGTGCAGAATACACTTGTCATATTTTGTGTATTTTTGTTTATTTTTACTTTAGGTACACTTGTAATAAGAAAGCACTGACGTGTGCACATTAAGCACGATATGAAATATGTTGGAATAATTTAAGGTACTTATTATTGTAATTCATAAAAATGGAAAGCATATTATGTATGTAATAACGAAAAGTTTTTTAACTATATAAATGTAAAATGGCAATTGACTAAATGAAAATGTTGTTTGTTGTAATATGTATAGTGAGCCCGTAGAGGAAAACGAAACTGCAGTCGCTCAAAATAAAACAACTAAAGAAAAGTCAAATTATCTGCATTTTTTTCTTGGCGTAAGGATTACGGAAGATTCATCTCCATAAATAAAATATTTTACTCATATTCAAGTGCGAGATTTTTTGAAAAAATCACTTCTAAAACCGGGAATAATGATAGGTTTATTAACAGTAATACCCGTATAAACAGAAACTATAGACGTGGAAATTCACACCATGGAAATTACAGATGGGGACAAACAAATGGAAACGCTGTAAATAAATACATATATCAACGAAACCATAATCAGGGTAATAGAAATCAATACTACAACAACAACAGAGGAAGGAGATATTCGTACAACAGTAATCAAGGATTTCAAAGGTATCAAAATAAAAACTTTAATAATATAAGGGAAGAAAATCACAATGCGGGATCCTACAATAGTAACGAATTTCGTAGAACAAATAAAGGGAATCATGGTGAATGGGAAAACGGAGAAGCTGGTAAAACCGTCCCAGTCAAAGAACTAATGAACAATGACAACCAATATCCCTTCATAAGATCGAAATAAAGCAAAAGAAGTCTCGTAAATTTGTTAATATCCAGAAACTTTTTAAATTAGATGAAAAAGCACCACCCAAGCAACAAAGAATTTTATATAAATTATACAATGAAGTTACAATACAGAAAAACATAATACATAATCTAGCACCAAACTACAATATCTCATTTGAAGTAAAAGTTTTACTGTGGCTGGGTCTAAAATTTTCTATTAATACTAAACCCAATTACAGTCATCTGAAATCGGGCTACCATGAAGCTATACGCAAAGTAGGATGGTATGTCCATTTCTCTGAAGAAGAAAAGAGACCTTTGTCGAAATATGAAAAAATCCTCAGCGATTTCAAGAAAACGGAGAAACAGAAAAAGCACTCTAACCTTGAACAACTTCTTTTTCCAAATATAAAAAAGTCAACCAATCGTTTTATCTCGCGAATTAAACAAAACGTTAACGCACCACATTTTTTATCAGAACAGTTTTTATCTGCATTCAAAGATGACCAAGTTAAAAACGACCTCATAATAAAACCGGCAGATAAAAATGCTGGCAATTGTATTATGTATAGAAAAGACTACAATGATGCAGGACTGATACATCTGGAAAATTTAAATACATATATACCTTCTACAAAAGCACATTTCATAATGAAAACAGAAAACACGATTGATGATATTTTCGCCAGTAATACAAGCATGCCAGAAGAGTTTAAACTTAAACAATTAGTGGACAAGAATTATGACGCAGCCAAATTCTATTTGCTTCCAAAAGTACACAAACCATTCATCGGATTTCCCAAGACAAGACCTATTAGTAGCAACACAAAATGTTTTAATAGAAATATTTCTAAGATTGTGGATTATATTTTGCAACCAATCATGAATTTAATGGAAGATGTTATTATTGACACTACTCATTTCATTTTAAGATTGAATGAAATTACACTAAGCCCCTCAAGAAAATATCTGCTACTTACTGCTGATATTGAATCACTTTACCCGAATTTACCGATTACAGTATGCAAACAAAGATGCTTAGAGACATTTGAAAGCAATAAGCATCTAGTGACTTATCCCTTCGAAATATCTACAGTGCAATTAAGTAAATTATTAGACTGGAGTCTTTACGGTAATTTTGTAAAATTTGATAATTTGTACTACGAACAAATCAACGGCATACCCATGGGATCAAGCTCAAGCGTAGTAATAAGTAACATTACAGTATCACAAGAAATCCGCAATATTTTTGAAAACAGACCTGAAATAAAATTCCGAGCCAGATTTATCGATGACATATTTATCATACTGGATGTTACAGACGTACACGACGTGGATGCTTACATCAATAATATGCTACAGCACAATTTTTAAAATTTACACACGAATTTGACCACGAAAACATTAATTTTCTGGATTTGACAGTATCTATAAAAGAAAACAATTTAATTGAAACGAAGATCTATCGGAAAGAAATATCAAAACATCAATATCTTCATTACTTATCAAATCATCCCGAGCACATAAAACAATCACTTCCATATTCAGCCGGTATTAGAATACTACGATGTTATTCAAATCACAATGAAGCTAACGTAGAAATAATCAAAGAGCTGCAAAAATTCCTTAGCAGAAGATATCCAATTAAAATGATAAATGACAGCATCACAAAACTGAAGGATGTTACAAGAAAAAGTGTACTGCAACCTAGAAATCAACTTTTAGTTGCAAATCTGAGAATACATACTCCGGAGATCCTTAGCAAATACAACATAAGCGGAGATTACTTTCAGGAACTGTCATGCAGAAATAAAATTTATCTAACATTACCATTTTATAAATGTATTCCAAATCTTAGTATGATTTTTAAGAACGAAATTTTTAATAACTTGATAAAGTACACTGAAACCAAATATAAAGCAGCAATTACTAAATTATCGATAAATGTAGCGTACAGTAAAGTAAATAGCATTTCTAGTTTAATACAAAAATAAACTAAAGATCAATTTTTGCAAATTGTAAAACTTTCAAGCTGGGTAAACTCGGACATGGGGTATCATTATACAAAGCCATAGGTAAGCGCCAAGTAAGGTGGGAAATGTTAGTGTACAAAGTGGGATCAATTGTACAAAGTCTTTCACCAAAATGTTAACTTTAATAATTTTTAAACAATAAATGTTAAACTGCTAAACTCATAACATCTGTCTGTACCCATAAAGGTTAGTGTTTTTGATAACTTATTATACCCTTCTAATGGTTTATGTACATAGTATTTTCTGGAAAGTTATGTGTAATGTAGTCTCCTGTGCAGAATACACTTGTCATATTTTGTGTATTTTTGTTTATTTTTACTTTAGGTACACTTGTAATAAGAAAGCACTGACGTGTGCACATTAAGCACGATATGAAATATGTTGGAATAATTTAAGGTACTTATTATTGTAATTCATAAAAATGGAAAGCATATTATGTATGTAATAACGAAAAGTTTTTTAACTATATAAATGTAAAATGGCAATTGACTAAATGAAAATGTTGTTTGTTGTAATATGTATAGTGAGCCCGTAGAGGAAAACGAAACTGCAGTCGCTCAAAATAAAACAACTAAAGAAAAGTCAAATTATCTGCATTTTTTTCTTGGCATAAGGATTAGGGAAGATTCATCTCCATAAATAAAATATTTTACTCATATTCAAGTGCGAGATTTTTTGAAAAAATAAAAAACGGAGATGAAAATCTCGATGGAAAGAAAACAAAAGAAGAGTTTGACAACTTTATTAATAAAGGCAAAACAGCTATTCGAAACGAAAACAAATTACCAGGTGCTTACCAACAGAACGCTAAAGTGTTTGAATTTCGAGGATCTCAAGATAATAATAAGCAAGAAAGACAAGCTACTTCTTCTAAAACCGGGAATAACGATAGGTTTGCTAACAATAATACCCGTGTAAACAGAAACTCTAGACGTGGAAATTCAAAACATGGAAATTACAGATGGGGACAAACAAATGGAAACGCTGTGAATAACTACAAATACCAAGGAAACAGTAATTACCATTATCAGGGTAATAGAAATGAATACTACAACAGAGGAAGGAGATATTCGTACAACAGTAATCAAGGATTTAAAAGGTATCAAAATACAAACTTTAATAACATCAGGGAAGAAAATCACAATGCGGGATTCTACAATAGTAATGAATTTCGTAGAGCAAATAAAGGGAACTATAGTGAAAGGGAAAATGGAGAAGCTGGTAGAAACGGTCCCAGTCAAAGAACTAACGAACAATGACAACCAACATCCATTCATAAGATCAAAATAAAGCAAAATAAGTCTCGTAAATTTGTGAATATGCAGAAACTTTTTAAATTAGATGAAAAAGCCCCACCTAAGCAACATAGAATTTTATATAAATTATACAATGAAGTTACAATACAGAAAAACATAATACATAATCTAGCACCAAATTACAATATCTCATTCGAAGTCAAAGTTTTATTGTGGCTAGGTCTAAAATTTTCTATTAATACTAAACCGAATTACAGTCAACTGAAATCGAGCTACCATGAAGCTATACGCAAAGTAGGATGGTACGTTCATTTCTCCGAAGAAGAAAAGAGACCTCTGTCGAAATATGAAAAAATCCTCAGCGATTTCAAGAAAACGGAGAAGCAGAAAAAGCATTCTAACCTAGAAAAACTTCTCTTTCCAAATATAGAAAAGTCAACCAATCGTTTTATTTCGCGAATTAAACAAAACGTTAACGCACCCCATTTTTTATCAGAACAGTTTTTATCTGCATTCAAAAATGACCAAGTTAAAAACGACCTCATAATAAAACCGGCAGATAAAAATGCTGGTAATTGTATTATGTATAGAAAAGACTACAATGATGCAGGACTGATACATCTGGAAAATTTAAATACATATATACCTTCTACGAAAGCACATTTCTTAATGAAAACAGAAAACACGATTGATTATATTTTCGCCAGTAATACAAGCATGCCAGAAGAGTTTAAACTTAAACAATTAGTGGACAAGAATTATGACGCAGCCAAATTCTATTTGCTTCCAAAAGTACACAAACCATTCATCGGATTTCCCAAGACAAGACCTATTAGTAGCAACACAAAATGTTTTAATAGAAATATCTCTAAAATTGTGGATTATATTTTACAACCAATCATGAATTTAATGGAAGATGTTATTATTGACACTACTCATTTCATTTTAAGATTGAATGAAATAACACTAAACCCCTCAAGAAAATATCTACTACTTACTGCTGATATTGAATCACTTTACCCGAATTTACCGATTACAGTATGCAAACAAAGATGCTTAGAGACATTTGAAAGCAATAAGCATCTAGTGACTTATCCCTTCGAAATATCTACAGTGCAATTAAGTAAATTATTAGACTGGAGTCTTTATGGTAATTTTGTAAAATTTGACAATTTGTACTACGAACAAATCAACGGCATACCCATGGGATCAAGCTCAAGCGTAGTAATTAGTAACATTACAGTATCACAAGAAATCCGCAATATTTTTGAAAACAGACCTGAAATTAAATTCCGAGCCAGATTTATCGATGACATATTTATCATACTAGATGTTACAGACGTTTGCGACGTGGATGCTTACATTAATGATATGCTACAGCACAACTTCTTAAAATTCACACATGAATTTAACCACGAAAACATTAACTTTCTGGATTTGACAGTATCTATAAAAGAAAACAACTTAATCGAAACGAAGATCTATCGGAAAGAAATATCAAAGCATCAATATCTTCATTACTTATCAAATCATCCCGAGCACATAAAACAATCACTTCCATATTCAGCCGGTATTAGAATACTACGATGTTACTCAAATCGCAATGAAGCTAACGTAGAAATAATCAAAGAGCTGCAAAAATTCCTTAGCAGAGGGTATCCAATTAAAATGATAAATGACAGCATCATAAAACTGACGGATGTTACAAGAGAAAGTGTACTGCAACCTAAAAAGGAACTCTTAGTTGCAAATCTCAGAATACATACTCCGGAGATCCTTAGCAAATACAACATAAGCGGAGTTTACTTTCAGGAACAATTCTGCAGAAATAAAATTTATCTAACATTACCATTTTATAAGAGTATTCCAAATTTGAGTGAGATTTTTAAGAACGAAATTTTTAATAACCTGATTAAGTACACTGAAACCAAATATAAAGAAGCAATTACTAAATTATCGATAAATGTAGCGTACAGCAAAGTAAATAGTGTTTCTAGTTTCATACAAAAGTAAACTAAAGCTCCACTTTTGCAAATTGTAAAACTTTCAAGGGTAAACTCGGACATGGGGTATTATTATACAAAGCCATAAGTAAGCGCCAAATAGGGTGGGAAAGGTTAGTTTACAAAGTAGGAACAATTGTACAGAGTCTTACTCCAAAATGTTAACTTTAATAATTTTTAAGCAATAAATTTTAAACTGCTAAACTCATAACGTCTGTCTGTGCCCATAAAGGTTAGTGTTTTTGATAACTTGTTATACCCTTTTAATGGTTTATGTACATAGTATTTTCTAGAAAGTTATGTGTAATGTAGTCTCCTGTGCAGAATACACTTGTCATATTTTGGGTAATTTTTGTTTATTTTTACTTTAGGTACACTTGTAATAAGAAAGCACTGACGTGTGCACTTTAAGCACGATATGAAATATGTTGGAATAATTTAAGGTACTTATTATTGTAATTCATAACACATAAAAATGGAAGGCATATTATGTATGTAATAACGAAAAGTTTTTTTAACTATATAAATCTAAAGTGGCAATTTGACTAAATGAAAATGTTGTTTGTTGTAATATGTATAGTGAGCCCGTAGAGGAAAACGAAACTGCAGTCGCTCAAAATAAAACAACTAATGAAAAGTCACATTATCTGCATTCTTTCTTGGCATAAGGATTAGGGAAGATTCATCTCCACAAATAAAATATTTTACTCATATTCAAGTGCGAGATTTTTGAAAAAAATAGGAAATACCCAAAAAGTTAGCTTAGCGCTTCATAAAGTAGGAAATACCCAAAAAGTTAGCTTAGCGCTTCATAAAGTAAGAAACACCCAAAAAGTTAACTTAGCGCTTCATATGGTGAAAGACCCCCAAAAGTTAGCTTAGCGCTTCATAAAGTGGGAAACAACCAAAAAATTAGCTTAGCGCTTCATATGGTGAAAGACACCCAAAAAATTAGCTTAGCGCTTCATATGGTGAAAGACACCCAAAAAATTAGCTTAGCGCTTCATATGGTGAAAGACACCCAAAAAGTTAGCTTACCGCTTCATAAAGTGGGAAACACCCAAAAAGTTAAGCCCTATTTGAGTGTCTTATTCAATATAAAGTGGAAACGGAGTAAAATATTTTTTACTATCCCGCTAACAAACTACTAGAAGCGGTGTAAGATATTTCAGTACCCAAAACCCCATTTTCATATCTTATAGCTTACAAAGTGAGCGCTTGTAATCTCCGAAAGGGACGGGGTGACCACTCCCATTTTAAATAGGGTTCCTAACTAGGCCGAGATGAGTCCAAATCCGAGGTTTTATCCAAATCGGTCAATGCCTTCAAGAATTATGGTGTTCACATACGTACATACATACGCACAGACAATAATAAGTGAGCCTCTGGCTCGCTAAAAAGTTATAACTATAATTGAATTAAATGTTACAAAGACATGTCAGTTTGTAATGTAAGGGTTATTTCTTTACAAACATAATCTAGCATTTAAAGATGTCACTGTGCATGTATCGACTAGGTATTCTATATTCCATGCCACATACGTGTGACATGGAACCTATCGGGCCAAATATGCTCTATGCGTATTCCTGCGAATGGTTAAGAGTGTTTCTCGCCGGGTTCTATTCCCTATCAATCTTCGATTATGCCAATAAATATGAATTAAGTAATATTGTAAGAGTAATAATAAATATGTTACGGTAATGATATTCTTAGTTGTGCCGAAATGTCCAATGAATCCAATGTAAGTCCGATTTAGTGATAACAGAATAAGTAATAGTTCAGGTTTAATCCACAGTTTGGTTACTAAAATAATAAGTACAATAGAACAGAATAACAGTGGTAATCACACCAAGGTAAAAGTTTAGAGTAGTAGACACAGCGCCCGCCTTAGAAATGTGAGGCCCCCGGCAGAATGGCGTAAAATATAGAAGCAATATTAATATTATCTGCGCGAAATTTTTTTTTTCGATTTTAACAAATTGTCATTAATTTTCATTGATTTTGAGCATCAGTATTTTGCATTTACTAAAAAAATACAAAAAATGTTAATATTATCTGCGCGAAATGCAAAATTTCTTACAATTTTGAGAAACGGATCTACATTTTCATTGACATAATGTGCACGGTTTTTCCAGTTCTTTATTTGTCAAATCTAGAAACAAAGAGTTTTCCATAAAAAGCAATTTGCTACACACAAGCATGATTCTCAAAACCATGATGTTTGGCTTACGTATTGGGAAAGTAGTTGAATTATCAACGTGCAGCGTAGGAATGAACACAGTTAGATAATTTTGCATTTTCAACTTTATTCGCGTTGATTTTTAAGATTATTATTCTGTTTCTAGGTGTATGACTTGTGCCGTATTAGAAAGTTTTGAAAATAGAAATGTGGACGGTTTCTGTAGTTCTTTATTTGTCAAATCTAGAAACAAAGAGTTTTCCATAAAAATCAATTTGCTACACACAAGCATGATTTTGAAAACCATGATGTTTGGCTTACGTATTGGGCAAGTAGTTGAATTATCAACGTGCAGCTTCGGAATGAACACAGTTAGATAATTTTGCATTTTCAACTTTATTCGCGTTGATTTTTAAGATTATTATTCTGTTTTTAGGTGTATGACTTGTGCCGTATTAGGAAGTTTTGAAAATAGTAATGTGGACGGTTTCTCCAGTTCTTTATTTGTCAAATCTAGAAACAAAGAGTTTTCCATAAAAATCAATTTGGGACACAACCATGATTTTAAAAACCACGGTGTTTGGCTAACGTATTGGGAAAGTAGTTGAATTATCAACGTGCAGCTTCGGAATGAACACAGTTAGATAATTTTGCATTTTCAACTTTATTCGCGTTGATTTTTAGGATTATTATTCTGTTTCTAGGTGTATGACTTGTGCCGTATTAGGAAGTTTGCAAAATAGTAATGCGGACGTTCTCATATCATTTCTTTATTTGTCAAATCTAGAAACAAAGAGTTTTCCTTAAAAATCAATTTGCTACCCACAAGCATGATTTTGAAAACCATGATGTTTGGCTAACGTATTGGGAAAGTAGTTGAATTATCAACGTGCAGCTTCGGAATGAACACAGTTAGATAACTTCGCAATTTCAACTTTATTCGCGTTGATTTTTAAGATTATTATTCTGTTTCTAGGTGTACGACTTGTGCCGTATTAGGAAGTTTGCAAAATAGTAATGCGGACGTTCTGTCATCATTCTTTTATTAATCAAATCTATAAACAAAGAGTTTTCCATGAAAATCAATTTGCTACACACAAGCATGATTTTAAAAACCATGGTGTTTGGCTTACGTATTGGGAAAGTAGTTGAATTATCAACGTGCAGCTTAGGAATGAACAGTTAGATAATTTTGCATTTTCAACTTTATTCGCGTTGATTTTTAAGATTATTATTCTGTTTCTAGGTGTATGACTTGTACCGTATTAGGAAGTTTGCAAAATAGTAATGCGGAAGTTCTGTCATCATTTCTTTATTTGTCAAATCTAGAAACACAGAGTTTTCCTTAAAAATCAATTTGCTACACACAAGCATGATTTTGAAAACCATGATGTTTGGCTAACGTATTGGGAAAGTAGTTGAATTATCAACGTGCAGCTTCGGAATGAACACAGTTAGATAATTTTGCATTTTCAACTTTATTCGCGTTGATTTTTAGGATTATTATTCTGTTTCTAGGTGTATGACTTGTGTAGTATTAGGAAGTTTGCAAAATAGTAATGCGGACGTTCTGTCATCATTTTTTTATTTGTCAAATCTAGAAACAAAGAGTTTTCCTTAAAAATCAATTTGCTACACACAAGTATGATTTTGAAAACCATGATGTTTGGCTAACGTATTGGGAAAGTAGTTGAATTATCAACGTGCAGCTTCGGAATGAACACAGTTAGATAACTTCGCATTTTCAACTTTATTCGCGTTGATTTTTAAGATTATTATTCTGTTTCTAGGTGTATGACTTGTACCGTATTAGGAAGTTTGCAAAATAGTAATGCGGAAGTTCTGTCATCATTTCTTTATTTGTCAAATCTAGAAACAAAGAGTTTTCCTTAAAAATCAATTTGCTACACACAAGCATGATTTTGAAAACCATGATGTTTGGCTAACGTATTGGGAAAGTAGTTGAATTATCAACGTGCAGCTTCGGAATGAACACAGTTAGATAACTTCGCATTTTCAACTTTATTCGCGTTGATTTTTAAGATTATTATTCTGTTTCTAGGTGTACGACTTGTGCCGTATTAGGAAGTTTGCAAAATAGTAATGCGGACGTTCTGATATCATTTCTTTATTTGTCAAATCTAGAAACAAAGAGTTTTCCTTAAAAATCAATTTGCTACACACAAGCATGATTTTGAAAACCATGATGTTTGGCTAACGTATTGGGAAAGTAGTTGAATTATCAACGTGCAGCTTCGGAATGAACACAGTTAGATAATTTTGCATTTTCAACTTTATTCGCGTTGATTTTTAAGATTATTATTCTGTTTCTAGGTGTATGACTTGTACCGTATTAGGAAGTTTGCAAAATAGTAATGCGGACGTTCTGTCATCATTCTTTTATTAATCAAATCTATAAACAAAGAGTTTTCCATGAAAATCAATTTGCTACACACAAGCATGATTTTGAAAACCATGATGTTTGGCTAACGTATTGGGAAAGTAGTTGAATTATCAACGTGCAGCTTCGGAATGAACACAGTTAGATAATTTTGCATTTTCAACTTTATTCGCGTTGATTTTTAAGATTATTATTCTGTTTCTAGGTGTATGACTTGTGCCGTATTAGAAAGTTTTGAAAATAGAAATGTGGACGGTTTCTATAGTTCTTTATTTGTCAAATCTAGAAACAAAGAGTTTTCCATAAAAATCAATTTGCTACACACAAGCATGATTTTGAAAACCATGATGTTTGGCTTACGTATTGGGCAAGTAGTTGAATTATCAACGTGCAGCTTCGGAATGAACACAGTTAGATAATTTTGCATTTTACACTTTATTCGCGTTGATTTTTAAGATTATTATTCTGTTTTTAGGTGTATGACTTGTGCCGTATTAGGAAGTTTGCAAAATAGTAATGCGGAGTTCTGTCATCATTTCTGTATTTGTCAAATCTAGAAACAAAGAGTTTTCCATAAAAATCAATTTGCTACACACAAGCATGATTTTAAAAACCATGGTGTTTGGCTTACGTATTGGGAAAGTAGTTGAATTATCAACGTGCAGCTTCGGAATGAACACAGTTAGACAATTTTGCATTTTGAACTTTATTCGCGTTGATTTTTAAGATTATTATTCTGTTTCTAGGTGTATGACTTGTGCCGTATTAGGAAGTTTGCAAAATAGTAATGCGGACGTTCTGTCATCATTTCTTTATTTGTCAAATCTAGAAACAAAGAGTTTTCCTTAAAAATCAATTTGCTACACACAAGCATGATTTTGAAAACCATGATGTTTGGCTAACGTATTGGGAAAGTAGTTGAATTATCAACGTGCAGCTTCGGAATGAACACAGTTAGATAATTTTGCATTTTCAACTTTATTCGCGTTGATTTTTAAGATTATTATTCTGTTTCTAGGTGTATGACTTGTGCCGTATTAGAAAGTTTTGAAAATAGAAATGTGGACGGTTTCTATAGTTCTTTATTTGTCAAATCTAGAAACAAAGAGTTTTCCATAAAAATCAATTTGCTACACACAAGCATGATTTTGAAAACCATGATGTTTGGCTTACGTATTGGGCAAGTAGTTGAATTATCAACGTGCAGCTTCGGAATGAACACAGTTAGATAATTTTGCATTTTCAACTTTATTCGCGTTGATTTTTAAGATTATTATTCTGTTTCTAGGTGTATGACTTGTGCCGTATTAGGAAGTTTGCAAAATAGTAATGCGGAGTTCTGTCATCATTTCTGTATTTGTCAAATCTAGAAACAAAGAGTTTTCCATAAAAATCAATTTGCTACACACAAGCATGATTTTAAAAACCATGGTGTTTGGCTTACGTATTGGGAAAGTAGTTGAATTATCAACGTGCAGCTTCGGAATGAACACAGTTAGACAATTTTGCATTTTCAACTTTATTCGCGTTGATTTTTAAGATTATTATTCTGTTTCTAGGTGTATGACTTGTGCCGTATTAGGAAGTTTTGAAAATAGTAATGGGGACGGTTTCTATAGTTCTTTATTTGTCAAATCTAGAA